>CM041779.1:298977619-299000465 GCA_023374045.1 Limonium bicolor
GCAGCAACCTGAGCTTCTAATGTCACGAGTGCTCAAGGCTGGGTATTTTACAGATGGATATATTTTAAGTTCTCAATTGGGAACCCGGCCAAGCCCTATTTGAAGATCTCTTTGGGGGGGGGCATATATCTTCTTCATGAAGGAGCGTGAAAAGTGATGGAGGAAGGGACAACTATTTGCCTAACAGATAGGTGGCTTCTAGAAAAGAAGAGTGGGAGAGCGTGGGTATGAAACTTACCTTCTCAAATACATGACAATGAGCGAGTCTCATGGCTCTTTAATCCTGATGGACAAACCTAGAATGAGTCTAGGATCCGGGAATGGTTACCCCAAGATGATGTGGAACATATTCTAAGGATGATTATTAGTCATGTCCCTCGCCCAGATAGTTGTGCTGGGGTGAGACAAAAGAATGGATATTATTTTATTAAGTTAGCCTACCACCTAGCTTGTTCAATCAACTCCAATTCTAGTGTCTCCGCTTCTTATGCAATCATATTGGTATTGCCATGTAGAAGATCCGAAAATGAACTTTCCTTCAGAGAGCTAGGTTGCTTTCTTGGAAGTTGTATCAAGGAATTCTTCCTTGTCGCGCACTAATTCTTCAATGCTACCACAACGATTTCTTATATTGGAGTCCTTTTTGTGGGGGCTGCGAGAACATGGTCCATGTTTTTTTACAATGTCCAGCAGTTAATCAATGGTGGTTGCTTGAGGGCCTAGTAAATCCAAGGGGCGTTAATGATGACTGGTTGTTGCTAATTTGTGTTAAGCAGAATCTTGCCTTTTGGGAGAAGATGATCATGTTTCTTTGGAAGCTTTGGTTTGCGAGATGCGAATTCTAGCATGGTAGGATTCAGTCGTTTAGTCAGGAAATGGACCAGGCTGATTCTTACCTTAAGACTGTTTCCATAGTTAGCTCTCAGGATTCTTCAATCGTAAAGGAAGATCAACCCCTTGATGTTGAAGCAATTCAAGTTCATGTTATTGGTAGTGTGGCATGAAATGGCTCGGGTATGAGGGTGGTGTGCAGAGACGCTTATGGTTGTATCCTTGTGAATGAAATTGTGATGGGTCTAGCCGCTTGGACTCCTCAAGTTATCGAAGCCAAGGCCGTCATTTTTGGCATTAAAATAGTTACGAAGTTAGGTTCCAGAAACATAAATCTCTTTTGAGATTGCTTAGCTACTGTAAATTTATAAAGGGGCAGTTAGAGCGGATGTTTAGCTAGTTTTGTAGGAAGTCTTTTCTAGCGCCTCTTCTCTTGCGTACATATCTTGGATGTATGTTAATAGGGATGAAAAATTTAAAGCTCATACACTCATTAATGTGGAGAGGGTAGGAACTTATGTTGTTGTTTGGTGTAATGATAAGATTCCTAGGTACGTACTAAACCTTATTTAAACTAAATCTAGTGGTTGCTAGTGGTTTCGAAAAAGTACACCAATTAAGTGCACTGAAATATGTGAGACTTATGAAGGCCTTTAACTCTATCCGGTTTCTTAACCAAGTGTAGGGGTAGTCCATAGTCCACCATATCTATAACATGCCAGGAATTGGTACACTAATCCTTACGCAAAGTAATTCACTGGGACGTGTCAACCGGTCCAGAAGATATGAAGTGAGAGTTCATTCAAGTTGCTAAATCAAGGTTTGCTAGCCATGAGTGATTAAGTGTCAATAAAATTGCTTTCAGCAAGAATTAATGAGGATCAATTGGTGCATTTTAATAGACAGCTTGCTCAAAGACCCTATGATTCACTCTCAAGCTAAACTGAGCAAAATCCAAGGAAGTTAGTCAAATCTATCTTTGTTTTGTCTAATGATGTTGATCTTGTGAATTGTTGTGCTT
Source organism: Limonium bicolor (assembly GCA_023374045.1). Taxonomy (NCBI): domain Eukaryota; kingdom Viridiplantae; phylum Streptophyta; class Magnoliopsida; order Caryophyllales; family Plumbaginaceae; genus Limonium; species Limonium bicolor. The sequence goes on from CM041779.1 coordinate 298,979,472, forward strand.
TGAGCGATATTAACTTGTTATAAGTTAAAATGAATATATAGGAGAGCATTTTATGTCTGACATAAAGACAAGGTTTCCCAACGTGTGACCTAAGCAAGAATTGCATTAGTTCGATAATTACACAAGTATGTGCATCAGTTAGACAAGGATACAAACATTAGAGATCATAGTCAACACACTTGAGTATCATCCTCTACACCAAGATTGGGATATATCCATGAGTGCTTCTAAGAAAATCTTAGCTTAGGTTGGGTCACCTCTCCTCGGTCTGAAGCTGCAATCAAGTATGGAAGAGATCACCTCGATCGCTTCTTCGGGGTTTTGAAAAATAAATATTGAATTTGAAGGTGGAGGAGGATAAGGAGCTCAAATTTTCACTAAAAAAATTGTCATTCACTAACAGACTCCTAAACTGACAAAAAATTGTTAGTAAAGGTCGCGTATTATATACACAATAGCAAGCCACTTCTACACTGAACTACCTTTTTTTTTTATCTCTTCTCTAGTAAAAGTCACGTTAAGAAAAGTAAGTGACCGGTTATCTCCTTCATTTTTGATCAATCGGTGAATTCCTCTCCCAAGCGTCCAGCCCCAAGCTAGTCACTTACTACAATTTGCTTTTCTTCATTTTTGATTGATTTTGATTGAAGTTTTGAGGTCATGACGGCAAGGACATCATCCGACGAGGAGACTACAGCGTTGGCCATAGTTCATCGCTTGGTGATAAACTTCTCTTTATCTTCTTGGATCTACTTTTTTCTGAACTCATAGAGCTATTTTCAATTTAGATCGATGACAGGATTTAGGGATTTCGAGTGTTTCATTTAGGGATTTTGAATGTTTGATTTAGCGATTTTGTGGTAGGAAGTACGATTAGAACTTTAGAATTTATATTCCTTGCTTCTCTCCTTCTTGTCGCCAGTGTTTTGTAGGATATCATTGATTTAACAAAATCTTGCCCATACTGATTAAGAATGTAATTTGTGGCTAGCATAGCTAGATGATGATTGTGTTGGTCATGCACCGATATCATTTGAACAAGCAATATGTGAAATCATGAGGTATGATGATGATGGTGAAGTTATCGACATTACTCTTTAGCAGGGAGACTGACTGAGTTACTTTGAACGATTAGATGATTATTTTCTCAAACGACATATTATCAGTCCTGAAGAACTACTACTAACTTTGACTCAAATGTGTCTTCTGGGTTAGTTTGCTATCCATTTGAACTCATGGGCTTGGTACAACTAGTACTAGTATGGTTCGAGGTTTTAGCCTTTTGGGTTTCTTTTGTGTGTGTGGGATTCGTAGATGATTATAATAAGATTGATTGTTCTACTATTCCAGACTAATACAAGAAGAATGAAGCTCTTCCATAGTGTTTTAGGCGGTAAAGGAGAAGAGCGGGAGCAATGCATGGCACACCGTTCTGATTGATGAACGATCTTTGCAACAAGCACATAGATGTATGCTTTTCAATCTTGAGTCAATCACTCAGTTCAAATTGTAAGTCATCCATATCTCTACTTTCTTGAGTTTGTTGTTGGTTAGATATCTTATGTTAAAGATTTATGCAGAGAACACCAACAAATTTTAAAGCAACAATCTCGTGGTAGAAGGTTGAGACCATATGACTTAGAGAAGGCACATTATGAACACTTCTGCAGCTAGTTTCGTGAAAGAGTATAAATTGAATTATTCATTGATATACTTATTAATCATTATTTTATTTATTAACCAGAATAACATGAGATGCATTTTATATTAGGTGGCAAGATTGGAGGAGGATGGTGTTGAAATGATGATGAAATTAAGTGGCTCTCTCGTGGTCGTAGTGAATTACTTAGATACTTCTCTAGATTTATTGTGAATGGGTTCAGGTTTCATATAGAAGAACGTGACAGCTGCTTGAAAACTCAAAACCATGGAGTTGTAGTGCAAGTCAGCTGTGTCAGTTATGCAAGTTCAAGAGATACTCAACCTGTGAATGGAGAAGTTAATTATTGCTCGTAAAGGAGATTATTCGATTAAATTATCATGGACAGAAAAGGATTGATGTTAAGTGTGATTGGGTTGATATTAATAGAGGATGCAAAAGGATAAGTTTGTCATTACACTTGTGAATTTTTCACATTTAACTCACCGGATCCAACTGGGCTGATGACCCCTTTATCTTTGCATCGTAAGCCAAAAAATTCTATAATGTGAAGAATCCTACTGACAATGGATGAATGGTTACAAGACATGTGAAGTTGGGAGATCTTTATGATATGGGTGAGAAGCCTTCTCTAGATTTGGATAAAAAGCTTATAAATAATCTTTTGACTACAACAGTTGCATAGAGTTGCAGTTAATGATAAGATGTCATAGTCACTGCACAGGAATTGAAGCAAGAATACTTGGATGAGGAAGAATTGGACTTATAGTCTTTAGTAACACTTGTTAGTTGCTAGGTTTTAGTTACGAAAAGTAACTTGGATGATGATATTTTTCTGTTTCTGCATCTTCTGAAAGGAAAGTAAGAAACTTCTTTTGCTTTTGACATTGTTATCAATTATCATCGTACTAGTATTCTGGTCTTGGTATCCTTTATCATTTTAATGCAACAGCTGGTCTACTAGTTTATCCTTGTTTACTTGTCCTTGATTTTGTTTAGTTTTATATGATATTCGCTTAAATATCTAATATTTTAGTCGATATTGTTTCACTGTGGTTTTATTTCTTTCCTTTTTAATATCTTTATTTAGCTTGAAAACAAGGAAAAGGAAAAGCAGTGGATCTTTATCTTCATCTAGAAATCAAAGACCAATTTAGCATACAAATCAAACTCAAATCGAGGCTCAATTTGAGACATCAATTGTGGGGCTCAAGAACAACCTTCTGTTCCTCCTTCAGTACAATCTGAACCAGCTTAAGAACAATATACTGTTGCTACTGTTGTACAATCAGAACCTGAGAACAATGGTTTGCTATTGCTATTGCTACTTCTAATTCTTTTTAGTTGTTTTTAAGTTGATGCTTTCACCACATCAGTTGCAACTTTTAAAAACTTTTTTATAAACTTAGAAGAGCAACCAAGCATAGAAGAACTCGAGGTGCTATAGTGATGGCAGATGTGTGAGAGTTGGAATCTGACAAGAAAATAAAAGTTGAGCTAGAAAATTATGGACTTCCTATTGGTTCTGAGGGTTGCATTCTACTAGTTTCCTAGAAACTGTAGCTCGAAACCCACTCTATGCACCTATCAATTATGAGGATTGGCGCAGAATGCCCTCAAAAAGAAAGAAGACATGTGCGAACTTGTGTAGGTTAGGAACAATATATTTTAAGTTTATAATATGTTTATCTTTAGATTTAATTTGTGTAAATAGTAAGAAGTCATCTACTTTCCTTATTTATCCAGAAAAAGTTTTCTTTTGAACCAATGGCAACAACAGAAACAAAGAGTTAGATATTGACCGACTTGAATGACAAGTGGAGAACTTGGAAGAACTTTAAAGTTGAAAGTTTTTTTATTCAAACAAGACTTTGGAGCAAATGGTGGAAAACTTTAATGATGCACGAGCTAATGAAGGACAATTGAAGTCGCGTATTTGATTTTGGCTGACAGATGAAGTAAAGGTATTAAGTAATTATAATATTTGTTTATTCAGAAATCATTCACAATACATGTCATCTTTGTCACGTTTTTGGTAAGTAAGTGTCTTGTAAATATGAAATGGGTGCTATTTTTGTACAGAGAATTAGTGCGATAAACAAAGTCAGCATAGGAATTTTCTCTCCTGGAGTTAGTATTTCTTTTGGATAATGTTTAATTTGAATGATAATGACTTCATATTTTGTCTCTACATATAAAAGATGTTGCTGAACAATGGATTTGTTCAATTATTGTTCAGGAGGCAATGAAAGCTGACTTGGAGACAATTGATCCCACAGAAGTTTCTAAAGCTAACAATACTTGGATTAGTGAAGTGTACTCTTAGCACAAAGGGCTAGAAAAAAATGGACATGATAGATGCATTGGAAAAAGGATTTCGGCATCACAAGATATTGAAACTTCCGAGCAAAGAAATGAGAGTGCTAATAAGAGAATAGCCGAATTGAAGAACAAGTTAACTTGTTTGTTAGCTCCTTCCAAACAAATGTGCCCAAGTTTCTCAATGGATGATGCACAAGATATGACTTCAAATGGACAGGTTCATTTACTTACTTATTTGTATATTGTTGGAACTGTATGTTGATGCATCTGTATGGTATGAATCATACACACATTATTAATGTCACGAGTGTGTTTAACAATCTGTTCATTTGGGTTGAGACTAGTAGTAGCGAAGTAGTTCTGCCCTGGGACAATAGTAGTAGCTAAGTAGTTCAGTTCAATCCAAAGAAAAAAACTTAAGTTTTCCAGCTTTGAAGAAGATGTATATGCAAGGCGATGAGAAAAGACAATGCCAGAGCATTGAATCACACATATCCCACGGTGTTTTGGGACAAAGTACGCATTAGAGGATTTCTATTAGCTTCTCGGGTTGTTTAAATGATAAGTTTTAGAAGAATTTGGTCAGCCTGAAGAGAAAGTCATTTGTAAATCAAAGTGAACACCTAAGAAGAAGGATGGCTAATTTCTTGAACTTTATTAACGGGATGGCTAATTTGGTCAGTACTGGGGTTTAATCTTTTACTTCTAAAGCGTTTTATCCCTTACGGAAGGCCCAAGGATAGAGAACCACTGATCACATTCAACTACAAATATTGCTATATAAAGAGTTTTACTTCTTATATGTTGTAGTGAACCACTGACCAATTATGCCTCTTCTTCTGTAAAGCAACTACAAATATTTTTTTGTAGTTTTGTTGCTTTATTTTGTGAACACTTGCGGGCATGTCTCTAAGACCAGCCTTGGAATGTGGGAAATGACCAAACGTGAAGCATAAAAAAGAAACTAGTGAAATGTGGCAACAAGATACAAAATTGCCCAAGTGTTGCTACTGTACTCGTATTATACTCTGCATTTGTTGGTCTATTGCTGTTTATAATGCATTTTTACTTCATTCAGTCAATTGTATGATTAATGGAATGGTTTCTTCTTTTTATATGACAGGTGGCTACAAGCTCAGATGCATCAGGGAGATAGTTGTAACCTTCAACAAAGGCTTGATAGTTAGGATAAAAGTTTATTGTTACTCAATATAGTTGTATTGAAATATTTTTTCAGCTTTCAATGTAGAGTTCTACCTACTGGAAAGGTGAAACTCTTTTAGAGTTTGTCTAGTTCAAATGGTATAGTCTGTGTATGGATGAATATATATTATACATTAAATTCCGATAAATAAAGCTTTCTTCTTTGTGACCTCAAATGTAGTGTTCTTATATTGATAAACTAGTAGCTTGTGAGCATGGAAAAATATGTTGTATCGGTTTTACCAATTGAAAAAAATGTTGGTATATATCACATTTTTCTAGTATGTCATGTCTGTTAGTAAAAGTTGTAGTAATAATTAGAAATTATTGGTATATGATCTGATACCAACTATGACGGATGTTTAATTCGTTAATAAAGGTCTATAGTGACGGTGTTTGTGCCAACAGATATCCATTATGTTGGAGTAGGTATTTTGAATCTATACTAACATAGTTGGATATTTCGTTAAGGCTTTTTATTAGCACAAGATAGTTGGATATGAGATGAGTATTTTTATGGAGGTGCTCTATACATTAAGATATATATTGTATGATTTGTGTACTCTTTTTTCTATGGATGGCCATAGAGGATACACACATTTTTGTTAAATAATATCTAGTTGTTTGTGACCTCATAGTGTAGACTCGTTAAGTTCCTGTATAGATGAGTAAAATAGTAGTTGCTTGTGAGGATGTTTTTTTTTTGAAGAAAAGGTAATGATATATTAATATAAATAGAGTTTTTACAAAAAATGATACATAGAGGACTATATATCAGATTACAAATGATAAGGAATGGGGCTCAGGGGTGGGGGATATACAAAAACCCTCAATGACATATACAAGTGGGTAGCTAACTTTAGAAGCACAAAGGGGTACAAAATTATCCCTCACTACAAAAAACGCTAGGAGCAAAGCACTCTATCCAGCCAGTGTGAGTCTTTGTTGGAGTGATCCATGTTCTTCCAGATAATAGACTTGGTGGCAGCTTTGATATCCGCAACAATGAGTGCGGGGTTCCTTGCCTGGTTGGCCATTGCTCTCTTGCATCTCTTGATCCATAGGTAGTAGACCACATTAGCTATGACAGCTCTTTTCACTCTGTCGATCGGGCGATTCCTCTTGCAATAGCAGGCAATCCAGTGGGAACAGCTACGCAGGCTGGTCCTATTTGTAGGAATCCTCAACCAGTCACAGATACTCCACCAAACTCGGCTAGAAAACCTGCATTGAAAAAATAGATGGTGGCTAGTCTCTGGAGCATGCTCACAGAGCCAGCATCTGTTAGCAAGACAAATGCCCCAAGATTGGAGCTTATCACAGGTTTTGAGCCTACCTCTAAGAGTAACCCATAAGATAAATTTAGCTTTGGGGATGGCCCAGGATATCCAGCAGATGTTGTGCCAGACAAATCTTCTCGCATGATGAGTAATGTCATTATAGAAGAGGCTGACTTGGGGTCGGGGAGGGTAGGAATGAAGCAGAGAGGATGCGTCAAATAAGCTACCGCATTGCTTGATCCACCAGTCTCTTGTGTGGAGGGTGGCTTTCCAGACCCAAGGGTCATTTCCTTTAGCAACAACCGTCCAAATATCATGGGTGCTCAAGTAAAGGCTATGAATCCACTGGATCCATAGACGCTCCGAGTCATTAATGATAGAGGAGATAGTTTTGAGGTTGAAACACATGTTCCATTTGTGAATATCTTTGAGCCCCAGGCCACCATGCTTCTTTGAGTCCGTGATGGACTTCCAAGCAACCATGGGGGTGGTGTTGGAGTCCGTCTCACCTGACCAGAGGAAAGAGCGAAAGAGCTTAATAATGTTCTTGATAACGTTCTTGGGGATGGAAATGCACGAGGCCCAAAAGCCTACAATGCCAAAGAGAGAGCTCTGTATGAGAGAGAGGCGGCCCGCAAAGGAGAGGGATTTGCCAGCCCATGAGGAGATGGATTTATGGATGTTATCAAGGAGGGGGTTAAAGTCGGAGGATTTTGGCTTCCTTACGGTAATGGGGATACCCAAGTAGCGAAAGGGGAACGAGCCAAGGTTGAACCTGGTAGTAATGAGGATTGAGTCCGTTAGAGAGGGATTAACTCCTCCAAGGAAAATGTCTGATTTAGTTGGGTTAAGATTAAGCCCCGAGGCCTCAAAAAAAGCTTCACTTGGCTTAGCATGAGGGAAATGGAGTTTTGATCGCCTTTGCAGAAAAAGAGAGCGTCATCCGCAAAAAGGAGGTGAGAGAGACGGAGAGAGTGGCAAGACGAGTGAAAGCGGAAATCAGGGGATTGGGGGAGTTGGTCTAGGAGGCGGGAGAGCATGTCCATCACCATCACGAAGAGGTATGGGGAAAGAGGATCCCCCTGGCGCAGACCCCGTTCACCCTTGAAGAAACCAGAAGGACAGCCATTAATGTTGATAGAGTAGGAAGTGGTAGTGACACATTGCAAGATCCAATTACAGAATTTAGGGGGAAAGTTCAGGAAGGAGAGAGTGTCCTGGAGAAAAGTCCAGTCAACTGTGTCGAACGCTTTCCTGATATCCATTTTCATCATACACCTCGGGGAGATATGAGCCCTTTGGTAGTTTTTCATCAGACAGGAGCAGAGCTGGATGTTATCAGAGATGAGGCGTCCTTTAATAAAGGCCGCTTGATTGTTGCTAATAAGGGAGGGGAGGGTGTCCTTAAGTCTGTCCGCGAGGATCTTGCTGATGAGCTTATAAAGGGTGTTACAGCAGGAGATGGGTCTATAGTCCCCGGGCGCGGAGGAAGCGTCAGATTTTGGGATAAGGGAGATGAGAGTGGAATTGACTTCTTTGAGGAGTCTGTCACTGTGGAAGAAACCTTTGATAGCCTGGCAGATGTCCTCCCCAACGATATCCCATGATGCTTTAAAAAACTTTGTCGTGTAACCATCTGGCCCAGGGGCTTTGTCATCTTTAATAGATAGGAGGGCAAGCTGATGTCCTTAGAGTCAACGGCCTGGTTAAGGAGGCCAACTGGAATGAGCGAGAGTTCTGGAAGCCTCTAAGTTGAGATCCGCCAGGGAGTGGGGGAGTGACGATTTGGTGCCCAGGGAGCACTTGAAGTGAGAGACTAGGCATTCCTCAATGTCAACAGGGTTACTGAGTACCTCCCCACGGTCGTTAGTGATGGAGGCAATGGAGTTCTTATTTCTTCTAGTTTTTATGGCTCTATGGAAGAAGGCGGTGTTGGAATCCGCAAACTTAAGCCAGCGGGTTTTAGCAAGTTGACGGAGGAATAAGAGCTCCTGCTTGTCCCGGGTAAGGAGTTTGTGCCTTAGGGCCTTCTCTTTGGAAATCAGGGTCGGGTTCCAGGGGTCAGAGTCCAACCTAGACTGGGTATCCATAAGCTCCTCTCGAATAGTTTGGCCTTTAACCTCAAGAGAGCCATATTCCATCCTATGCAGAGTAGAGAGGCCAGCTTTGAGGAGTTTAAGTCTTTTAATCACGGTAAAGAGGCGACTACCCTGGGGGATGGGAGTATTCTAGGCTGTACGAACGAGGGGAAGAAAGGAAGGGTCATTGGTCCAAAAGTTGAGGAATTTGAAGCTCCTTTTACGGGGGTTAGGGTGGTGCAGGGTGATACGCATAGGGCTGTGGTCGGAGACAAGCGGAGGGAGAAAGGAAGCGAAGCTATTAGGGTAGGCCAAGATCCACTCAACATTCACCAGCACCCTATCAATTTTTCCATGGACCCGACCGTGGTCGAAATGGTTATTCCACCATGTATAAAAATGCCCATAGTAGTGAAGGTCCTGGAGCTCGGCCGTGGAAACACTGTTCGCAAAGTCACGGTAGTCTTAGGAAGGGGGTGCGAGAACTCAGTCTATCTTTTGAGTAGAGGATGTTATTGAAATCCCCAGCATCCACCCAGGGACCCAAGATATTATGGCTGCGGTGGATTATATCCTCCCAAAGCCGCGATCTAAGCGAGGGGTTGTTGCTACCGTAGACGGCCGACATGGTGAAGGAAGTAGAGTCAATGAAGGAAGATTTGCAGGTTAGCATTTGGTCAAAGATGTGGACAGGGGCGAGAGAGACAACCGAGGGGATATAAAGGATCCATATACGCCCACTGGGGTGTGCGTCGTAGTTGTGGACAAAGCTCCAAGCGAGGAAGAAGCGAGATAGGATTGGGAGGTGGTTACTATGGGTGACATGGGTTTCAAGAAGGGCAAAGGCGAAGAGGTTATGACTAGAGACAAACTTGAGGATCTCTCTAATCTTGGGATGGTCATTGCATCCCCTAATGTTCCAAACTGCAAGATTCATGACGAAGGAGGGTGGGGAGACGGGAGGGGGGCTGAGGAGACAGAGCCCTGGTCAAGGATTGCAAAGGAGTTAGCGAGCTGGAGGGAAGATCCTCCGAATGGGGGTTTAAAGGGCTCACCTTAGGTCCCTTACCTTTAGAAGGGATCAAGTGCCACCAGTCTGAGGAGGCGGGTTGGAGAATGAGCTGAAGAGAAGGGGCATAGACAGATCAGGGAGAGAGGGAGATTTAGAGAACGAGATTGAGGGCGAGTCGGGGAGGAGGGGGAAGAGGTAGGGGCCTGGGACGAAGATGGCTTAAGGGATGGGTGGGTTCAGGGGAGGGGGTGGGAGCATAGACTTGAGGGAGGGGGTGGGAAGGGGCTGGGGAGTGGGGGTGGGAAGGGGCTGAGGGAGGGGGGCGTGGAGGGGCTGAGGGGGGGGGGGGGGGGGGTGGGAGGGGCTGAGGAGGCGGGGTGGGAGGAGCGGCGGGGCTGAGGATTGAGGTAAGGTCTTTGCTTTGAGTTACGAGGGGGCGGGGAAGGGGGACAGAGGAAGGGCAACGTGAGGGGGGTGACCAAGGAGATTGCATGAAGAGCAGGTGATGGATTCCCACTCATAAACAACTTGCTGATAGTGGATACCTCTAGGAATGCGGATTTCAATCTCCCTATAATGTCATGGCTGAAATCCACCTCAACAAGGGCTCTAGCAAAAGAGATCCTAGATTTAGAAGCGGCTGATTGGTCAGTATGGAGAGGGGAGCCAAGCTTAGAGCCAATCTTGAGAGGCTAGATTGGGACCATAGGCTTATGGGAGCCTAGGGAGCTGAATCCAGACCGGGATGTGATTCAGGTCCTTGGGGTTAAAAGTGAGGTCAGGGGACCATTTCTTGAGGACAAGGGGGAGGATTGAAGAAGCCAAGGGCCCTTTTCAAGAACTTGCTGGAGATCCTCTTCATTGTCGAAACGGAAAAGGAACCAGCCTTCCTCATGAAGAAGGATCTGGGGGGTGGGCACGAAGCTCCATGCTCGCTTAATATATTCCTTAACAATGTTAAAACCGAATTTTTTGCCCTAGATATAACCCACTAACGCATTCCTCCAGTAATCAATTTCAGGCAAGAGATCATTCTCCTCAATAGTAACATAAGAGTTAACAGGGTCTAAAATTTCATTGTTATCCGAGCACAAAGCCATACCGCAATTTGATTTTTGTTTAGCCAAAAGCATCTCTAGGAATGACGGATTAGATTTGGTACCTAAAGTCGCCTTTACCTCTCAGATCGGATGAGAGGATCTATTGACAGGCGGACCCGCTCGCCTGCTGGGGCTGCACTTTCAGAGGCTGCACCTTCTGGGGCATTGGAGGGGACGAAAGAGCTAAATCCCCTGGTTGGCTGAGGTATTCCTGAAGGGTCACATCTACTGGGGGATCCGGAAGGTTGTCCTTCAAAGCTTGTGAAGTGGCGGAAGGGGATAGCCCAACAGGGACTGGCTGAACACTACCATTAGGATGAAAAAACACTTACGAGAACTGAGGCGTCTGGCCAGAATCAGAGGACACAGGCGAGGGATTGTTCAAGGAGCCGAGACAAAAATGGACAAGCCCCCAAATTACCAATGCGGCCTTGAACACTAACTGGGTCAACCATTGACCCACCAGGGGGTGCGGGCCCCAACAGCAATGGCACGAGCGAGACAGGATGAGGAGCCGAGAAGCTTCAAATTGGCGCAGAGCAGGCAGGCAGAGGGTGAGCACCGCTAACAGAGGTGCCAAGGCAAGGCGACAGATCTACAATTAGATCAATACCACCAGGCTGGGACGAGAGAGCCGGCGAGGCTAGCGAAGGGGAAAACACAGCCGGGGAAGGCAAGAGGATTAGAGAGGCGACGGATCCAAGACGGAACTGGGGGAGGCGAAGAGGGGAGCATCGGAGTTGGGGGCTGGCGTCGAACGGGTGGAGGGCCGCCGACGACCCATGGTAGACGGCGACGGGACCAGCAGACGAAGAGGGGCAGGCGCCTTTCACACCTGCGATGGAGGACAGCGCAGCACAAAATAGGGAGAAGGCGGGGGAAGCGCTGCCTCGGGGTGCCGCTACCACCAGGAGGAGGCCCGGAGGGCGGTGGGAGCCACCGAGGGCTCAGGCGGCTTGAAACTGGAGAAACGCCGGAGACTGGAAGAGGGAGGAGGATGCGGGAGAAGGAAGGATTCGCTCAACAGGGAAGGCGCGTGGGCGCGCGTACTGCTTGTGAGGGCCCCCGAAAATCATGGAGACGGCCTGGATAAAATATAGTAGTTATAGGTTTAAAGGGACAATGTTTGTACCATAGATACAATATTATTTGTTGGTGTAGATGTTTGGGATAAATATTTTTTGTTTTCTCTAACAAATTTTTTCATTGGTAAAATACAATTTTTTTGTAGAGCTTAGAAGTAGAGACAATCAAGAACCTTTTATGTCTAGTTAGACTAGGTGTGTAACATGGGGAAGAAAACAAGAGTGCAAGTTAAATAAGGATGTGAGAGCTCATTTTATTTTCAAGAGAATAGGTTAAGATAATCGATTATATTCTAATTATTTTATCTTTCTATAATTTTCATAGGGTGAGTCACACTCCTTTCCTATTTAAAGGTGTGTATATAGCACGGCCGTCTAGGAGCCTGTGCAAGCTAGGCGATCGAACAGGCCCCCTATATTTAGGGGCCCAATTTTTATTTTATCATGAGAAAATTATATAATTGTCAAATTTATCTTAAATAAAATGCTATAAGGGGCCTCATTTTACATACTTTAATTTAGTAATTTTTTAATCTTTAAAAAATTTAATTCAACATATATCACTTTAGATTTTAGCACGGGCCCCCGAAAATCATGGAGACGGCATGGTCTATAGTAGCAATTAAAGAGTGACTTTCTTTATTTACAAACTACAAGAGGCGGTAGATAATTGCCTTATCAATAACTCATAGCAGCTCTAGATTTAGGGGTAGCAACATCTTTCGATTGAGGAAATAATATATAGTTAGTGTAACAAATATACTTTCAATATATTTTTTTATAGTAAGCTGGTCAGCAGTACTGAGGCGTGAATCCCATGTTGGGAGAAATAGAAGATATGAGAAGAGGAAGTAAATATTTGATTGATGACTTCTCAAAAAAATGTTTACAACCACACCCTCCTTATATAGTAGTAGCAAGTGACTCTTGGATGCTACTCTTAGAAGGGTGTGACTCTACATAAAGATACAACTCTATAAATATGACTCTTGATAATAGACACAACTTTTGAACAACAAACACAACTCTTAACAATTAAATTATACTTCATGACTCTCATGACTCCTAACATAAAACGTAATTTACTAAATACGTCTTTCTTCAATGGCTTTGTGAAAATATCTGCAACTTGATCTTGAGTCTTCACGAACTTCAACTCTACTTCATTGACAGCAACACAATCACGGATGAAATGATACTTCATGTCAATGTGTTTACTCCTGTCATGAAACACTAGATTCTTGGCTAGAGCAATAGCCGATTTATTGTCAACATAAATCTATGTCGCCTTTTCTTGAGAAGTCTACAAACACATGATGTGGCAGCGACATATTCAGCTTCACATGTGGAGAGTGTGACAATCGGTTGCTTTTTTGAACTCCACGAAAATGCTGTGTCTCCCATGTAGAATACAAAACCTGTAGTGCTCTTTCTGTCATCAATATCTCCTGCCCAGTCACTATCACTATATCCAACAAGTTTGTAGTCATCAGAGGATGAATAAAACAATCCATAATTGATTGTTCCTTTTAGATACCGAAGAATTCTTTTAGCCGCTTTAAAGTGAATCGTTGATGGAGACTCCATGTAGCGACTAATGAGGCCAACTCCAAAAAGAATATCCGGCCTTGTGCATGTCAAATATCTTAAACTTCCAACAAAACTTTTGAAAGTCGTAGGATCTACCTTTTCTCCTTCATCGTTCTTTGATAACTTTGCGCCACAATCTACTGGTGTACATATCGGATGACAATCTTCCATCTTGAATTTCTTCAGCACCTCCCTTGCATAACTTTCTTGTGAGATAAAACTCCATCTTCCTTTTGTTTTATCTCAATACCAAGATAATAGGACATACGACCAAGATCTGTCATCTCAAACTCCTTGGTCATGATTTTCTTGAACTCACCAAACATTTTTGGATTACTTCCGGTAAAGATCAGGTCATCAACATATATGCAGACAAGTAAGATATCATCATTCTAACATATCTTCACATAGAGGGCTAATTCATGTGGGCACTTGATGAAACCATTATTTTGAAGATATTTGTCAAGCCGGCTGTTCCATGCTCTTGGTGCTTGCTTCAAACCATACAATGCTTTTAATTTCAATACTTTCCCTTCATGGCCTTTGACTTCATAACCTGGAGGTTGTTCAACATACACCTCCTCTTCAAGCACTCCATTCAAGAATGCTGATTTTACATCCATCTGATATATTTTCCATTTCTTCTGGGCAGCGAGAGAAATAATCAACCGAATGGTTTCTAATCGGGCAACAGGGGCAAATACTTCACCATAATCAACTTTAGGACGTTGACTGTAACCTTTGGCTACTAATCTCGCCTTATATCTTTCTATTTCTCCTTTTGTGTTCTTCTTCAACTTATAAACCCATTTAAGACCAATAGATTTTTCTCCTTTTGGCAGGGTCACAAGATCCCAAGTATCATTTTTCTCAATGGATTTGATCTCTTCATCCATGGCTATCCTCCATTTCTTCTCTTTCATTGCCTCTTCGAAACCAAGAGGTTCACAATCTACAAAATGATAGTAAAGAGTACATTCCTCTTCATTTTCTTGTTGATCAAGTTCCCTATAGATATCTTCAAGTCTTCTCATCTTCAATGGTTCACTAGAATTTTCACCCGAGGAAGAAGGTGATGTTATTGCGAGGATGTCTGTGTGGGTGTGACAATGTGATGATGTTGTGGAATTACTGGTGTCGCAGGCTTAGGATTTGGTTCATCCTCTTGAACTTCATCATTGGAGAGTGGGAAGAAACTATATTGCTTCTTATCATCATCATTCCAATCCCAGACTTCTTCTTCGTTGAAAATAACATCTCTGCTCACCAATATTTTTCCAAGACTTGGGTTGTAAAGCTTGTATCCTTTGGATTTCTGATCATAGCCAATGAAAATGTACTTCTTACTTTTGTCATCAAGTTTTCTCCTTTCTTGATCGGGAACATGCACATGGGCAATGGATCCGAATATCCTTAAGTGAGACAAACTTGGCTTGAAACCACTCCATGCTTCTTGTGGGGTCTTGTCATGAAGGATTCTTGTGGGACAACAGTTGGATAGATATACTGCACAATCCACCGCTTCAGCCCAGAATTCTTTTGACATGTCCTTACTCTTCAGCATACTACGAGCCATATTAAGAATGGTTCGATTCTTTCTTTCCGCCACGCCATTTTGTTGAGAAGACCTTGGAACTGTTAGAAACCTTCTAATGCCATTCACTTCACAAAATTCATTAAATTCATGTGAAGTAAATTCACCACCTCTGTCTGTTCTCATTGACTTGATATAATATCCACTTTGATTTTCAATGAAAGACTTGAATTTCTTGAACATAGAGAAAACTTCAGATTTTTCCTTCACGAAATAAACCCATGTCTTTCTACTATAATCATCAATAAAGAGTAGAAAGTACCGACTTGAACCAAGGGACGTTGGTGTGATTGGCCCACAGACATCGGCATGAATAAGTTCAAGTGGTTTTCTTGCTCTTGTAGTGGATTCTTTTGGAAAACTCTTCCGGAATTGCTTTCCAACCAAACATCCTTCACAGAACTGTTCTGGGTGGTTGATATATGGGAGACCTTTCACCATCCTTTTCTGACCCATCATCTTCAATCTTTTAAAGTTCACATGTCCAAGCCTCAGATGCCAAACCCAGGATTCGTCTTTGACACAAGCTTTCAAACACTTTGCAACGGTAGTCTCAATATCAAGAATAAACATTCTATTTTCTGACATCGGCACCTTTGCAACCATTTTTCCATAACTATCCGTTAGGAAAAGCATTCGATTTTTCATATTGATCTCATAACCCCCTTCCATGAGTTGTCCAATACTTAGAATGTTACTTTTCATGCTTGGTATGTAATACACATTACCGATGAATTGATGATCACCATTCTTTGTACGAATCATCACGGTTCCTTTTCCGTTGATGGGTACTTTGGAATTGTCTCCAAATGTGACAAATCCGTTGATAGAATCATCAATCTCCACAAACTTGCTTTTATCTCCACACATGTGATTGCTTGCTGCATTATCAAGATACCACCCATTCGTTTTGACACCATTCTCGATTTGATTTGAGAATAACAAAACAACATCATTCTCTGTTGTTTGTGCAGACTTGGCATCTTCATTATTTGATTTTTCTGCACTCCAACAATCACGTGCAAGATGGCCATATTTCTGACATTTGTAACATTGAATTTTGTACTTGTCCCCTCTTTGATTCGGAATGTACCTTCTTCCACGGCCTCTAAAATTTTGGCTTCTTTTTCCAAAATTGTCTTGGGTTCCTCTTCCATATCCTCCTCGTCCTTGTCCTTGTCTTCCTCTACCCCGGCCTCTTCCTCGACCATGACCTCATGCGGTCTTCTCACGATCATCATCTTTTAACGTGAGTTGTGTGGCTAGGGCTTGTTCGGTTGAAGATTCTTTTCTTTTTGTAAATCTTTCTTCATGGGCTTGTAGTGACCCCATGAGATGATCTACTATCATGGTCTCCAACTTTTGGGACTCCTCAATGGCCACCACTATGTAATCAAACCTTGCATGTAGAGATCAAAGAATTTTCTCTACCACACTAATATCTTCAATTTTCTCACCGTACCTTTTCATTTGGTTGACCACGGCTAGTACTCTTGTAAAGTAATCTGCAACCGTTTCGGATTCTTTCATCCGAAGTGCTTCGAACTCACCTCGCAATGCTTGAAGGCAGACTTTCTTCACTTTTTCCACGCCTTGCTAAGAGTTCTTCAGGATTTCCCATGCTCCTTGCCGTGGTTCTCGTTTGCAACTCTTGCAAACATGGTCTCATCTAAACATTGATAGATGAGGGTGAGGCTTGTTGATTTTTCTGTCTTGCTTCTTCACTTCATCTGCAGGGTTGTGATGATATGTGTGTCTTCTCTACAATATCCAAACTCTTGGCTTCCAAGTAACGCCTTCATACGAATACTCCAACCTAATTGTCTTTTGTAAGACGAGGAAAACAAATGGAAAACTTGAAAGCCATTTTTCCCTTTTCTCTAAATTTCTCTTTTTTATATCTTCACATTCCCTTTTTAACTTCCTTTTCTTTTCCACGCAATCTTCTCCCTTTTTTCACAATCTTTTTCTCAAAATTTTCGATTCATTTTCCCACTTTTACGTCTAATTCTCTTCCTTTTTCCACGATTTTCTTCACTCGCATAAATTTTACTCCACCTTTTTCTCCACGCCTTATCTCCTCTCTTTCTCTCTGTTTTTTTTTTTACTTTCCTATCTCCCCGATCTCTAATTCTCAAATCTCACAAACGCTCTCCCCTATTCTTGCTTTTGCGTGACTTCAGGATAGGAGTCAGGAGATATAAAAAGCCAATTGTATTGTGAGATTAAGGAAACTTCCTGGTTTGTGAACTTCTTCTTTTGAAAGGAAACAAGGAACCACTTCTTTTTGTTCGCTGATACTGCTTCTATCAGCCCTCCTCTTCTTGGTGATGTGGATGATGTATTCAAAAAATGCTAGGCGAACACATGTACATCCAGAGAAGAATTGTGGGAATGGAAATGTTTCTTTATTTGCTCGTACAAAGAAAGAGTAATGAGAGGCGTGGGAATTTTTACTCTTGCCTCGCAGTCCTTGACTGCAATTTTCAATAGGTGGTGGTTTTTTTTAAATGTTGGATATGGCTCTGATGCTTAGTTTGTTGGGAGAGAAATGAAATAGAAGATAGATGAGAGGAAGTAAATATATTTGATTGATGATCTCAAAAAATGTTTACAACCACACCCTCCTCATATAGTAGTAGCAAGTGACTCTTGGATGCTACTCTTAGAAAGGGTGTGACTCTACAAAGATACAACTCTACAAATATGACTCTTGATAATAGACACAACTTTTGAACAACAAACACAACTCTTAACAATTAAGTTATACTTTTAACATCCCATTCCATCCTAAAGACTTCTTAAAGAAAATACAAAAGAACAAAGAACATAGTGTAGTAAAGACACTGAAGGGGATAAGTATCAAAGCTTGAGCAAGTCCAGCAGCTGTTTCGTCTTCACACACTAGGTGGGCTGGTAGATTTTTTGTGTTAAAGAGGAGGACTTTGTTCCATTCGTAGGTCAGTCGCATGTGAGGGCTGCTAGATGGACTCCGAGCTACACATTCACAAAGTTCGTGGTGTCAAGCAACGGAGAAATAGATGCCTCAACGATGCTCTTGTTTTCTGCACTCAGACCGCCCATATTGAAACTACGACTAGTATGTAAGCCATGGCATAAGACATGGTATATCAAGAGAGATAAAACTCATCTTACACAATAATTAATTTAAGTCATATTTCCAATTACATGATATATCAACTATTTAACTGTATATCTTCCAATAGATTCCACAAGATTCAATGATTTACCTTTTAGTGTGAACACAACAGAGTACAGATAGTTAGAGTGTCAGTATTGCTGTTATGCTAAACTTTTAGCCACTTATAATAAAAAAACACCACCGATGGATTTCTTTGGTATGAATTTGTCGAGCCTCATAGGTATAGCACATCAATGCATGCAACATAGTGCACTTTGGTGCACCGTGTAGACGCATGATATCACGCATCACATGTAGATGCACGACACAACGCCTAGGAATACATTGTTTATCCCTAAGTGCCTAGTGCCCTTGACGCCCTATGCCTGCACTGTTGAAATCCACGCATAACGTCACCATTTCCATAGGTTGATGTAATTAAACCCCATCGTGTGACATCCCTTGACACTTAATTAATGCCTGGTGCTTTTGACGTCCATCACATATGCACCTGAGCATGGCACGCTCACAGGTTTGGTGCTTAGTGCCAAATGTCTGATGCATTGTCTATGCACAAGTATGCAGCGCCCGTGTGATGACTTCATTCGGGTGTTGTTGTGGAACAGTTTGGAAATTTTAGAACCAGCTATATACATACTGGCACAACCTTGTCATAATTTCTCTTACATTGTCTTGTCCTGTGTTGTGACCCATTGATAAGTGTGAACAATAGAGCATTTGAAGGGTTTAATTTGCTTATTTTTCGTAGTGGCATCCCTTGACACTTAATTAATGTCTGGTGCTTTTGACGTCCATCACATATGCACCTGAGCATGGCACGCTCACAGGTTTGGTGCTTAGTGCCAAATGTCTGATGCATTGTCCATGCACAAGTATGCAGCGCCCGTGTGATGACTTCATTCGGGTGTTGTTGTGGAATAGTTTGGAAATTTTAGAACCAGTTATATACATACTGGCACAACCTTGTCATAATTTCTCTTACATTGTCTTGTCCTGTGTTGTGACCCATTGATAAGTGTGAACAATAGAGCATTTGAAGGGTTTAATTTGCTTATTTTTCGTAGTGGTTTAGCTAATATTTCTCACTTATCATGTGTTTTTCCTATGATTTGTGTTTAGATAATAATTGATGCATTTTATGTGTCAAATTGATGAGTGTGAAATATGAATGGTTTTTAGTGATCTTTAATGCCTAATTTTTATACGAACATCGATAATATTCACACTTATCTTCCGTTTTCCTTTGGTTTGTTGTTTGGTAAGGCTTGATACCTTTTTCTATGATTAAATGCAGAGAAAAGCCAGGGAAACACTAGATTTACTCACGAGGGAGATATTGCAACAAACGGGGGTCGAATCGGAGTCGAGATGAAGAATTTAGAGGATTTTTGAAGGTCTGTCCGAGCTTGTGTCCGAACTTCCAAGTTCGGACGCAAGTCGAGAGTTTGTATGCTGCGCCTGATGGGATGTCCGAACTTCGGTCCGAACATCGAAGTTCGGACATAGTTGAGAAAAGCCGGAGGTCTGAAGTACGGAGCATGTCCGAACTTGTGTCCGAACATCAAAGTTCGGACACGGTCGAAACTTTCTGAATTGAAGCGCTCAAAGCATTGTGTCCGAACTTTGAAGTTCGGACCAATGTTCGGACGGCACGAAATTACAGCATAAACTCGGCGTTTTGAAGGGAAAAAGAGAGAAAAGGTCTATTTAAATGACCTAATCAGAGGGAGAAGGATTCATCATCATCGATCATTACCACACACGCTCTCTCACTGATAAACGAGGTTCTCTCCATTCATCCACGCCAATTGCATCAGTTCACCTCCATTCACATTCACCAAGCATATCACACCATTCTAGAGGAGCATCGACAGAGGGAGTGTGGCCATCATCTTCAACCTTACACCTGCAGCCATCGACACTGGATAGTTGTTCAACAAAAGGGTTTTTCTTCCCTTAGATGATTTCTATGTTGACTGTATTTATCTGTTTCTTGGCAATGTCTGGCTAGTAGGGATTTAACTCTGGGGTAGGGTTTGTTCAAGATGGATTCAATGTAGTTAAAGATTCTGCAGTTTGATTATGAGATTGTGACGGATTGTTTTCAGGTTAATGATT
This sequence comes from Limonium bicolor, assembly GCA_023374045.1. Taxonomy (NCBI): domain Eukaryota; kingdom Viridiplantae; phylum Streptophyta; class Magnoliopsida; order Caryophyllales; family Plumbaginaceae; genus Limonium; species Limonium bicolor. The sequence goes on from CM041779.1 coordinate 298,999,677, forward strand.
ATCAATTTTCTTCTCTATTAATTTCGCGAGTTATAGAGTTGTTTTGCGAAACCTATTAAGATCAGACAAGGTGATTAATAGGGAGTTCGAATTAACCTGGGAATTTGGGGAAGGATTAGTCGGATAGATAATCTTTCCTACAAACGCTAACAATTCTTTGTGCTTATTCCACCTATATGTGTTTTGCCAACTGCTAGATTAGAGTTGACACGTTCTGATAGGTGAGCTCTTCAATGAACTAGGATTTAGCATTGTAAGAGATAGAAAGAATTGGCCTTTCCGTTTCTCATAATTAAATTGTAGGAGCTACTAGATTCAATCAGAAAAGAACAACCCGAGCCCGGAGTTCCACTCATATTATCAACTTCATCATTCATTTTTACCGATTGCTTAATTTAACTCTGATTCGCATTTATTTGATTTAGTTTCAAAAAACAATTCACAACCCCCCTGAGTTTCCAGTTTTCTTAGGATTTAGGATAGGACTTAGGCTTATTTATTCAAGTCCCACGGTTCGATACTTGGTTGCTTAACTTTCTATACTATAGTGACCGGGATTTTTGCAACCCGACAGACTTATTGATTTATTATTTTCTAGATTAATTTGTTTAGTTTTAGTAGATCAATTTCCTGTTTGCAAAATGGCGCCGTTGCCGGGGACTTGACTTTGTCAAGTCCTTTGCCTTGGTTGTCAATTGTTTTTGTTTTATTTGATTTGTTTTGTTTAACTGTGCAGGTGTTGGTGAATGCACGGTACTCGATCTCGAGGTCCACCAAGATTCAACTTAG
>CM041779.1:299000965-299110739 GCA_023374045.1 Limonium bicolor
AACCAACCACATGCCTGCTTCATTGGCTCTTCATTTACATCCCTACATTGCTGTAACAAGCTCGCAATCGATACAACACCGGTATTCCACAGTGTCTCTGTCATAGTCTGAACATCTCCCCCAAAATTAAGACAATCAGCCATTACCTCCTTCAACCTAGGGGTGGATGAATCCCCTATCAATGGACGACCGACGATGGGGATTTTGCAGTATCATCCACACATCATGCAGGGTAATCGTCATCTCACCGAACGACATATGGAATGAGTTTGTATAAGGCTGTCACTCTCCACAAAAGCACTGATGAGAGACATATTGTTGTATGACATTATAATATCTGTAGGTGCTCTATACCAGAATACTTAAGCATGTTCCTTGCTCTTTTTTTGCTGGAAATTTGATCTTTTGGCCAGCAGGTAAGCATCACCTTACGGGATTTAAACTCAAAACCCCACGATCCTATATAATGACCAATATTTAACACTTACAAAACGTAGTATGATATTAAATGATCAAATACAGGAAGAAGAGAACATACCTTAGTCGAGATCCATAAGTCAAGCGCTACATGACCCCCGAAGCTAGTGATAACACTAGTGAGTAGTGGACCGCCAGGAACTGGCACCTCTGTCAACTTCCAAGAGGTAGGAATGACTGGAACCATCGCTAGCGCTGCTTCCTTGTAAGTGTCATCCTCCTGATCCATGACATCATCATCTTCATTATCCTTCTCCTCATCCACGTCGGGTGAGTCCTCATCATTAGCACCACGACCATCGTCATCAACATGTGGCAAACACTCAGTCATCACATGGTCCTCATCAGCACGGGCGGGTGATGGGCATGGTGGACGTGATGAACTACCACCGCCTAAAGTCTAAGCTTCTAAAGAAGCAATCTGGTGGCTTGCTTCACCCGAAATGTTGTAGCTAGCGCTGTGCAGTGATCTTTCCGACCAAGCACTACTGGATGATGACACCACTAGCATGCGTCTCCTCGGTATATGCTCGTACATCACCGAGTCATCCTCCGCTACCATTGGTGGTGCAGGCACTTGAAACACGGGTCGTTGAAAGATTGACCCGGATGGAATGATGAATGGCGTGCTGCTTCCATTAGGGGGCAGGATTACTCGGCCCTTCACCAGGAGCATGTGCACGATGACGGTACGAGGCCTTCATAGGCTGCTCCGTACCTCGGTCTTTCTTCTTCTTCGAGTATACATGTTGCACTACTTTTTTACGTTGATCCATCACTGCATATGAATATCACACAGTTATATTCCTCATTCATAACATAAAAATTCAAACATTTATAAATCATTCACAATATAAGAATTCAAAAAAAAAAAACAAATTCAACCATTTAAAATCATTCACAATATTAGAATTCAAAAAAAAAATTAAAACATTAAAATCATTCACAATATTAGAATTAAAAAAAAAACAGGGTTCGAGCTGCGCAGCTGCTTTTCTACTCCGGGGCGAGGCACAGCTCCTCTCCTCCTCCAGAGTCGAGTAGCACTGGTGCTCGTCTCCGTCATGGGCGAGCAGCGCTGGTACCCGCCTCCATTCGACTCGAGCAGCGCCGGTCCTCGTCTCCTTCGTCGGGCGCGCGCATAGCAAGGCGAGTCACGGGCGTCCTCGCAAGCTTCCGACTCGAGCAGCGACACTCCTCGCACGTCTCCGACTCGAGCAGCGGGCGGTACTCACAGGTCTCCGGGTAGAGCCACGGCGCTGCTCGCCCTAGCGCGAGTAGAGCCGCCCTGCTCCTCGCCTGCCTTTTTTTGAATAATTTCGAATGTTTCATGCTAGATCTAGCTCAAATGATGTTGAATTTCAAAAAACTAACACCAAATTCATACTCAGGACACCCAAATCTATAAGTTGCCACAAAAAAAATCGAAAAACTCACTGGAAAATTTTCGGCGGTGGTCCCGCAGTGGTTGGCGGCGGCGGGTGGCGGCTCCGGCAGTCAGAAGAGAGCTTATTAAGGAAGAGAGAGGAGAGAGAGTGAGTAAGAGAGAAATGAATAATCCAAGGAAGGTTAGACTATATATAGTACGAGCGTTTTTTTACCCGAAATTGACGTTTTCAACTGCGATTTCAGTACGACATTCTGAAAGTGTAACAATGTTTGTAATTTAGTCAAACACAACATAAAATGCCTTTAACTTACGTGGAGTCACAATTATAACGTTTAAATGCGATAAAAAGGGTTTAACGTCTTTTATTACAATTAGAGCATTTTTCACCAGAAATTGGCGTTTTTAACTATGAATTCAGTACGACATGCTGAATATGTACCAATGTTTGTAATTTAGTCAAACATAACGTAAAATGTCGTCCAAATTACGTGGAGTCACAATTAAAATCATATTGACGCAATTAATACGGGTTTATAATGTTTTGTAACAATCAGAGTGTTTTTACTGTTTACGCTCAAGAAATTATTTAAAAAAAACAAAAGTTACAACACGACATCATTACATGTGTACAACGTTAGTATGAATTAAAAACTTTTGTACTGCGGTGATTAGTAATTTTGTACTGCGAATAGCAACCCAAAAAAAAATCCATCAATCAAAAGAAAGGCACACAGTGGGAATGTTACCTGCAGGTTAATGTTGTTGACAATAGATGATAGATTTGCTTCTAGTAGATGGGACTTTAGAGAATTTACGACACTGACCAGCAACCCTTGTGTTTGAGCCAAGACCCCTTGAGTTTAAGCAAGAGTATCTTTAAGTTCTTCAACTGTAGATTTCAATGCTTTTGTGTTTCTTCCGAAGGTGCACCAACATTTGTCTTCACAGTTGGAATTCTTCCGATGCATCGAATGTAACCTCTCTTTTCGGGTCCTTTGACTTTAGAGAACTTGTCATTTGTCCAATCATTAGCCCTCACTGATCCACTTGAGTTGCTAGAACGCTCCATGTGAAATTTTAAATTTTCCTAACAGTTAACTATATTAGAAAAACAACCAAATACAATCGAGGTTAATTATATATTCCAATGGTACTGAAGTAATCATATTAATTTCAAATTTAACGGCATGGATGGAGTGCCCTACCTTAGGTGGGTAGGATTTCAGTGGCTTCGCTGCTCCTCCGTGGGGTACTTGCTGGAGGTTCTCAGCAGTTTGGCTCCCCTTCCCTTGGTTGGACTTCTGGCCTTTCTAGAAGGGCTTCTTCTTTTTGTTGAAGCTTCCTTGCTTGGAATCGTCATTGCTAGGCCCATCCTTCCTTTTCTGGGAGCTCAAAACATCCCTTCTTTTGCACGTAATCTCCACTACAGAGGCAGCATGATAGCACTCCTGAAATCTCAAAGGTATCAATTTCCAACTCTCCTATGATGGATTATAATAGGTAACATAATTTCAACTAGTTCATATTTTTTGTGTTTACCTGTAGGCTGGTAGGAATGACTGGCCCCATTCCGTATTGGAGTCGAGGGCTGAGTCCCCCATAGAAACGGTTGACCAAAATCTGGTCTGAGTACCCTAGTCCTGGTAGCCGTCGGAGTAGGGAGGTGAATTTCGCGTAGTATTCGTCAACTGTCATCTTCCCAGTTTGCTCTAGCGTGTCGAACTCTCTGGTCTTCACCATTTTGGTGTGGGCCGGGTAGTATTTGGCCCTTAGAAGAGCAGTGTAGGCTCCCCATGTAAACGCTGGATCAGCCATATGGTCGGCCTTCACCATGTTCCACCAGTCTCTAGCTGTGTCTTTCAAGTAGAAAGCAGCGAGTCTCACCTTGTCCCCAGCTGGGACGGCGAGTGTCTCGAAAGCAGTTTCCATCTCCGTGATGTATGTCTCTAGGTGTATTGGATCTGACTGTCCCTTGAATACAACTGGCCTAAGATCAGACAAGCTCTTCACTCAGTCTTTTTCTCTGGGCGGTGGTGGTGGAGGTTGCTGCTGCTGTCCAATTCCTGCCTGTGCAAAGGCTTACGCTATTAAGGTAGCGATGTCAGCTAGCCTGACAGGTGGCTCTTCTGCAGCCTGACCGCGACCTCCACCTCTTCCTGACATCTGCAGAATGTTGATGTATATTAAATATTGTGGTTACAGTCTTGGTTTTGGACAATGGTCTAAGTAAAACTAACTTAAACTCCTTTCTATACTATCACTCAACCTGTAACCCAAGGCTTTAGAAGTCCTAAACTCGGTGTATTCTCTTATCCAGAGCGTAACTATGCTCTGATACCACTTTTTGTAATACCCCAAACCGAAAACCAACAACCTGAACAATGATCGTTCCCAATAAAACTTGAACTGCAGCGGAATAAATTACAACCGGGTGGCACTACAACGCTGTTAGCCACCCATGTGACTAACAAGGCTAACTCCAAATACAACTTACAAAAGTTACAGTCTGAATACGAATACAATCCCTAGATATAAGGTTTCAAACTTAAAGGTACAACAACCAAGTAAAAACACTTAAGACAAATAACTGGAAATAAACTCCCACAACATAATCTACCCCACCTACGCTCGGTCGGGTAATCTCTTCAACTTCAGGTACCTGAAAGAAATGAGGGTGCCCTGAAGGGCTCACAAACAACTTTGCTGGTATGAAAAACGTGCAGCCCACAAGCTACTGGGCCACACAACAATAGAAATGAAGATAGGTGCTTAGAGCACATTTTTACCTTAAGGAATGACTTAGCTTTACTTCCTTCCCCAAGCTTGGTTCCAGCCGAAAATCACTCTCTCTTGCAACTTAGATCCAGCCTAGATAAGTGGGGGAAAGAAGCTGAATCTTAGACCATTGGGTAGCTAGTGAAAAGGGGAAGAGAATGAACTATCATATGAATCAAGAGCTTACCTTATGCCTTAGGAATGATTTCGGCAGCCAAGGGGGAAATGATGAGGAAAGAGAAGAAGATGACTTTGTAAGGCATTATTGGTAAAGCATGTGTCTTGCATAGTATTTGTTAACTAAACACACCTAATGAAGACATTTTGATTCAAATTTTGCAAGATGGCAGCCAAGTGGGTGGGTATTGCCGGCCACATTTTGCACCAAGGGCAAAATGGTCTTTTTGCTTCCTTTTTAATGTTATGACTTATAATTTGTACATTTAGACTTATATCATGTGTTAGTTTGTTACCAACATGATTTCCTTGTCCTTAAGTGTATAAATATATATTCTTGAGAAATTCGTATACTTTATTATTCATTAAAACTAGTAAAAATGTATACTTTGATTCACCTTTGATATTGATGTTCTTTTAGCACATCATGTGTATCTTGGTGATGCACTGATTATTGATCTATCTTTTGAGTGCTTTAAACCCTTGTTTTCCATATCTTTTACTTAGATTTATGCATTTACCTTCTTGTTTTCATGTTATTTTGGCTTAGGACGTGATTAGGAAGGAGTTTAGAGCTTTTGGAACAAAAAGAGGAAAATTTACACATGTCCGGATATGTGTCCTGACGGGCAGACTCGGACACACTCGCGGACATCTCCAGATCGAGTTCCCTCCTCTCTTGAGTCACGTCCGCAAACCGGACAGAAACGTGGAAAGCCTCCTTCTGTCCCTTGTCCACAAACACGGACGGCCATGCGGACAACTCTAGATCGGGTTTTCTTTGTACACTCACGTCCGCAAACACGGACGGCTATGCGGACGTCTCACAGATCTTGCCAGGACAGTCATTGAAATACCCCAAACTAATAAAATATGGATTAAATATTTAATCACATTGATTAAGGCCAAACATGCCTTAAAAGTCAACTGAGAACAACAGTGGTCAACACAAAGCAAAGTGTTGTACCCTTTGACTGTTTAAGGTAAATAAATACCCCAAATAATAATTACTTTAATTAATAATGAATTAATTAAATAAAAGTAATTAATGAGAGATTAAGGGATTAAATATCCTTAAATTGTTAAAAGAGAATAATATAATATTTAAATAAACCCTAAGAAGTCGTTAGGAAACATTAACGAAGCCTAAAACGATCTTGAGGAGGGTTTAGAAATATAAAAAAAAATGGAAGTAGTCATTTTTTTTTACATTGAAAAATGTGCCACGATATGTACAGAGTGAAAACGAGGTCTTAGATATCTTACGAGGATATTTGGATAATTTTGGAGGCATGGGAAAATTGGCTAAGAAATCGGAATAAAAGACGTCGCATTCTCGTCTAAAATGCCGAAACGCAAGCCAATTAGAAAGTAAATGCTAATTAATCAAAGTTATAAATAACAATAATACTTATTGTTTAGAATTATAAATTTGAAGACATAAAAAGATTCGTCTCATTCAACGAGACAACATGTCACGAACAACACTAAAAACGGGCTAGAAACGAGCTAAAAACAATGTTATATGTGTAACATTTTAAAAATTAAAAAAAAATGGGCCGACCAGTCAAAAGACTGGGCCGGCCCAGTCTCCAGTCGCCCCTCCACTTCCGTCCAGCCCGGACCCAAACAAAAATAGGCAGCCCAGTTTTTATTCCTTTCCTTTTGGTAATTTGCAATGCAACCCTAAACTGATTGGAACAAGCTTGCGCCTCCCTCTTCTTGCTCTTGACTCACGGTAATATCGCAAACCCTAACTGGCAATCTTCTTCCTTCCCCTCCTGCACGCTGCTCTTCCTCTCTTCTTCTCTCGAAAATTCGAACCCTATTCTGGTGAATCTCTGCGCCTTTCTTCTTCTTTCTCGGTTTTGCCATGGTCGAACAAGCCTTTCTTCTTCTCCTCTTTCTGTTCGACGCCACCAGACAAGGGATACCCGAATCCCTTCATTCTCTTCTTGTGTTCTCCAGTTCAAATCCTAACAAGAGGACGGTTGGAGACTAAAATCTGGAGGCATTCGTGGTGTTGTTACTGCTTTAAATTCAATATGAAAATTTAAGGTAAAAGATGTTCTTCCTGTGTTTTGCGTTCAATTTCTGGGCTCGAATTGGTATTTCCCGATAATCAAACGTCTCTAACTCTGCTCTTCCTCCGTTGTTCGTTTCTCTTCGGTTGCGCCTGGGAGCCAAACGTGCCCTCGAACTGACCCGCAACAGAGCCGATTTTGAGGGGCTGAGAAACTGAGTACTGAAGCTCCATTTTAGGAGCATAAATCGAAGGTGTAACCTCCAAACTTGCATTAATTTTTGTCTTGCCTTGTTGTTCGGTTTTGGGTAGATTCGAACAGGAAATTAGGAACATTTTTGTATCTCCTCCTCTGTGTCATCGGTGCTTGGATGCCCGAATTTTTCTTGCACAAAAAAAACTGTACAATTTCTGGTTAAAGTTTGTGCGGTTGTGGGTAGCCGTAGCAATTCAAACGATTCTGGATAATGGACTGAATAAATCTTTGTGGTGCTTATGTTTGGAGGAAACAAGAACTCTAAATTGATTTATTCTACAGAAAAATTGCAAGTGGAATTGTTATGCATATAAGCGTGACTCAATGACAGAACAGGGGTTACGAATTTGGGAAGAATGTGGAAGAAGATTTATTGAATTAGGGTTTTCGAAATTTAGAATAGGTTTCTGAAATCTGATTGGGGTTTCGGTATAAAATTGATTTAGGGGCCATTTGTAAATTTTAGAAAATTAAAGGGTACGTACAAATTGAAAACAAAATATGGTCAAAATCCGATTAGGGAGACCAAGTAAAAAAAAATTGAAATTGATTTGTGAATTTTTGTTAGGTCAAAATTGGGCTTAGGATTGGTCAACAAAGTCAATACTCATTGGGGCTTAAAGTTTGGTAACAATATCCAATCAAACTTGCCCGTAGCCATACTGGGCTAATCCATAAATAATCTGGGCAAATGAGATTAATTGATTTAAATAAATCAGATTAACAATGAATTGTCAACTAAAATAAGAATAATCAGGTTGGGCTTAGGGTAATGATAAATGGAGTTCATCTGGAGTTGGTGTGATAACGGTGTGACTCTGGAAACTATATGTTATAGGATGGGGATTTTGTAAATAAAATAAGATGTATAGTGTTGTTCGGTAATATGAATACCTTGTAATGAAAATTTGTAATATGGTTTGTAATGTTATAAGAATTATAACATTTATAATATAAGAAATATTTATTAAGAAAGTGAATATATATTATAAGGAAATACCATATGATAAATGGTTCCATAATTTGTATATATAAATAAATATATGTTATGGAGTGAGAAATATAATATGGTTCAATAACCATATAATATCATAAGTAAGATGATATAAAGTGGAGAAATATAATTACAAACATTAGTTAAGGAAATTCTAATGTTAAAGATGTGTACATAAAATAATGGGTGAGTTATATAATTCAATGTACTTAAGTATGGATTATATGGATATTGTAAACTTGGATAAAATTAACCAAGACAATATAAACGTGTCAAGTTAACGACCTTGACTTGGTCAAACTTATTTGACTAAACTTTTAGTGATAAAGTACTAAGGAGAGATGTATAATATATGATCGAAAATATACATGCAATATGGTGTCAAACTATATGATATACACGTGTTTAATAATATACATGTGATAATGAATGTATAAGTTTATTTATATAATAAACGACAATCTTACCCTGCATGCAAGAAGACGTTTACGTAAAACTAATCCCGATTTAAACCGAAAACCCAAGAGACGTTATTAGCTAATAACGGGGAATGAACCGGGAGGGATTGGAGACGGTACGGGGTACCACATAGTATTGTTTTACATGAGATGCTAATACGTAGTGTGATACGTATTATTAGATTGTTGGAGGCATCTCGAGGAGCATCGGAGTTAGCTTGATTCATACTCCACGGTCTTATAATCCCGGTGCACGGTATGTTATTTATGTGGCTTGATTGTATCTGAGGATTTCCTCAGTTCAGACATTGTGTGAAAATCTGTGATAAGATTGAATGTCTGCTTGTGTGAATTAATATGCTTGAGTTGTGTATTAATGCTGCTTTATTATTACTGTTGTACGATAAAGTACCGTTCGTATATATGAACAAATTATAAAACGAACTAGCGGCAATGATGCTATCTTATATGTGACATAAGGGACGTAAGTAAAACGTTGTAGCATTAGGATAATAAGTATATATTATATACATATATATTACCTGAGACTTATATACGGAGCATTGGCCTCTTTAACGCCGCTCTTGTATCTAACATTGGATCCCGAGTCGACATACTCAGGATTGGACTAACGACCTTAGTCTGTTGTGTTAGGAAAAATAATAAAACGATGTGATGGTATAGATAAGCTTAACAAGAGGATGTGGCTCTTGCTGTGAACTGTGATCCATTAACGATACTAGGATACCGTGTGGTAACCGTAAGTATCAGGATAAATTTCCAACGAACTACAGATTGTTCGTAGGTCGGAGACTCTACCGCTGGAGTGGCTACTGCCGGGGTGACCCGCCAAAGAGATGGGTAACTTAGAGACACGTCGTTCTAACGAGACGTTGTCATTAGACATGACTGAACAATTACGAATGACTATATTAACTCGTACATTAGGCGAACATTATTTGGGCTTGCATGCCAAAGACAAGAGTTAATACTCGTTTATAATTCACATTGTTTCGCCTTGTTGTTCATTGGTTGTGCTTTGTGGTTATGTGTGGTATGTTGGTGGATTTGTTTGAACGAGCCATTGTGCTCATATTGTGTGTTGTGAACTGGTTCTGTCGAGTCGCTGTACTCATGTGTGGATTATGGTGGATTGTTTGGTCGGGTGAGTCGCCGAACTCAATTATGAACTATTAAGTGTTGTTGGAATGGAGTCTCTGTACTCATATAAGTGTTGTAACGCTTTCAGTGGTTTATTACGATGCGATGTGTGAAGCCGGGGCCTGTTTGTTATTTGAGTTTACTGCAAATATATTGTTGCTTTACAGTTTTAACATTAAACTACTTGCATGAAAATGAATTGCATGCTCTCGACCAAATAACTGAGGGTCCGAGGGGGCATGACAGTCATGTAGTAACATACTTAGCAGGGGCTGATTCCATACCACAAACAACCATTTTTGCAGGTATGCAGCTTCCGGTGTCGGCAAAGAGCGGGACGCGCTGGGTAGTTTAGTTACAGTTGTTTAAATATGCACTGTTGCATTTTGATACGAAACTTAGAAACGTGTATAGGATTGGGATACTTAGAATGCTCATTGTGAATGTATTTTATATTGGTTTGGGAAGGTTAGATCTATCTCTTGTTGTCACTGCGAGAAATTGTTTCGTATTTAAGGGTATATCAGGAAGCACGTTATTACTCATATGGGCGAGTAAGAACGGTGACACCATTAGTTCAATTGTTGAGATTACCGCTGCGATTATATTGTTAAGTAAGATGATTAGGAGCCGATTAGAGTAGGGGTGTTACAAAAGTGGTATCAGAGCGGAGTACCGCTCTGATGACAAGAGATAGTAGGATTTATACAGTGAGCATAGATTTTGGGAATACGGGAAACGTTGTGAGGATACGTGACCTTGCGGGGTTGATGCAATGCTTAAGGATTGCACACCATAGCCGTAGAGGCACTTCAATATTGAACGACCGAGACTACGGTATTAGACCGAGTAAAGGTCTAACCCGTCCTCTTGACATATGTCAAGGAGAGGTCTTGGTAACAGTACTAAGGAAGGACGAGGCACAACGGAAGGTGGTGAAGGTCCAGCAACCCCAAGTAACGCGAAGTCGGTAGGAACCGCTCGCACTTGATGGAGAGCATCCCAGGAAATTTGCAATGGTACCCCACCCGCCGCAGCCCGTACCTCGAGTACTACCTAGTGAGGCAAGGAAATGAGAAGCACCACAGAGATAATCCTCTTGATCGGGAAGACCCGATGTGGTCGCTATGAGAATAATGTTAATTGTAGAAAATAGACTTTGTGTTGTGATTAATTGTTTAGGACCGGGGGTCCTGGTAATGGCGTAATGTCTACCATACGAGTATGAGATGAATATTAAACCGAGGTTGAGGAGATAATTCCTGTAGGACTAATGGGGCTAGCTTGCTATAAGCAAGACAACCCTGTCTTACATCCAGGAAAGCACCGATTAGTGCGCTTGGGGGGAAGGAGGTGGAAACGATGAGTAATGATTAGTTTATGAGATATGTAACAGACGGAATGAATGACCTTTTTGGAGTCTCACCCGAAGCGAGTAACTCTAAATCATGCAACACTGAAGGTTCATGATGGCCTGACGTGCATGAGGAGAGATCATGAGAGCTGTAGAAACAAGAACTCGCTAAGTTGCTGTCATGCAACGCCTCGAGAGGAAAGTAAGACCTTACTACCACGGTAAACTGGTGGGAACGAGTGCGGGAATGAGACTGTATTAATTTGAATAAGAACTTCTTCGACAGGAACAAGAACCCGATTAGGGAATAGCACTGCACTGACACACCGTACCGGTGGCTCAGTCTGCATGGCGCACTTGCCACTGAAAGTGCTACATTAACCAAAGTAGTAAATTTCAACCTGTCTTGCACTTGCTACAGCAAGTGCAGCGATGGTAAACTATCCCTAAATGACCGAGTGGTCCAGGCGGTTACCAATAAACACTAAACTTTTATGTGAGTCTGTAATGCAATGAAGCAGGACATGGCCTTCTTAAAGGCAGGGTTACGAAACCCTTGGGTTGGAGGTCGATAAAACCTCGGGAAGACCTAGTCGGTCTGACCATTAAACCTGAAAATAATACACCATTTAGTAGAGTATGGAAAAGGGGAGTAAATGAGAACAACGATAATTAGTGCCTACAAGCCTAACCCCAGTGCCGGTATGGACAGTAAACGTCAAGCATTACCGGTGGGGAGTGTCGAGTCTTCAGGACCAACATAACCATATTTAGGGAGTGCGCAACTGTAACACCCCTACCATTAATACAATGCTTACCGTCCAATCTCCTTACACATCAGATACACGCAGCGGATACATACTTACATACAGTGGGTGATACAACGCCGTTAGTCACCCACGTGACTAACAAGGCTACTACTTCTACTTACAGCATCGGTCTGATGGACCGGAATCCCGAGTACTACACTTCCACGACACATACTCCATTCATCAAATGAATACTACAAGATTCCATTCAATACTTTACTCCTTCGTAATCCATACAATACAAATTACATAACCGAGTTTACTAGGTTCCCAGTACAATCACAATGCTTCTTCCAAGTTCATACATTCTCACTAAGAGGCTACTTACTACCCGTTCCTCACACGCTACTTACTTCTAAATACAAGGGTGTGCCTCCGGTCTCTTCCTTGACCATATTCGTTTCGGGTACCTGCACACTAAAAAAAGTCCCCCGAAGGGGTCAGCTTTCGCCGAGCATGATAACCGCATACCCCACGTACTAGTGAGGGTACGCCGACCACTTGGTCGAATACATGCAGTTCATTTTCATACAAACATACATGCATACATGCTCTTATACACAATATTACAATACATTACGCAAGGCATACACACATACATACACTTCATTGCATACAAGAAGTACAACATAAACCATCCAATACATACTTACCTTTTCCGAATTACGCATACACATTACATACACAACATACAATACTTGTTAGCTTCATTGGTCCACCCGGTTAATCGGGTGGAGATTACTCTTTTACTCGTTACTTCTATACATACGCATACATACTCATACTCATACATACTTACGGATCCATACTTACTTACTCTTACTCTTACTCAAGTTAAGTCGTCGGGACCTCCGGCCCTGGGGACTACTCCCGTCCCACCTCCGGATTTACTTGACTCACCAATCCGGGATGCTACCCATTTAAGGGATTTGGGCCGCGGACCAGTTTAAGAGTCAGGAATTGCAGCCAACCTCTTGTGACCCGCATCCTCACGTGGCCGAAGCTATATCGGACTTCTACTCATTCCAATTTACTCACTTAAGTTAGAAGTTAGGTAGTTAGGAATTAGTAGAAGTCAACATCCAACCACATACACAAATACATTATTCATATACACATCCATACCAATACAATACAATATACAAGTACACTACAAGGTACAATTACACATCATCATCATTCATATATTTCATGAATTATACAAACTATTGTTCAAGACAAATATCGAGAACAATGTAAACAAGCACAAGTAAGTGCAATATAATCCGATTCATGCATTTATCTTATTAGGTGGTCAAATAAGCACACAAATCGGGGTAACCAGATTAGGATACAGGGCATGAAGAAATCATACCTTTTTACCGGAATTTACTTTACCGGGTGTTCCCTTGTCCCTTTGGTTCACTCTTGTTCCTCGATCCTTATTCTCGAACCAATGACTACATGTCAAATGATTCAATTAATACTAAGCATTACAATACATGCATAGTTACTACTCCCATACTTACCCCGTTATCCCGTTATTTCGGTATAACTTAATGTTCTTTATATTCACAACTTTCTTACCTTCTTTACTTTAGCATTAACGCCTTACTCATTCACATATATTGTATGTAATATATATGTGTATATATATATAATTATTATATAATTATAATTGTATGTTTATATATATTATTGTATATATATATATTTACATATATGTATTTACATATATTTATCTAATTAAATTTAATTTTTTTTTTATAAAGGCCGACCGACCCACTCTGGGTAGGTCGCCTGGGTAGGTCGGCTGCAGAGAGTACCCAGAATTCGGCCCGACCGACCCAGTCTAGGGTAGGTCGCCTGGGTAGGTCGGCTGCAGAACCCCTTTTAATTATCTACTTGGATTCCAAATTCAGCTCTATTCTCACCCAATCTTTTCCTACTCATTTCCACATGTTTACTACATGTTTAAACACTAATTAAATCCTCTAATTCACCTTAGTTCATCCATCCAATTCATTTTTCACTTCTAAATCAACTTACACAATTTTTCTCACTTCTTCTTCAACACATGCAACAGTTTTTGTTGCTCTCTTGCTACAGATTTTTAAACCAACTTCTACCATCCAATACTTCCTCTACCAATGCCACTCCTAGCATTCTAATTGCATCATCTTACCATCCTACTTCCATCCCATTACCTAGCTCTTCTCCAAATCTGTTTCAAGGTATCAAACTACTCACCATAAGTTCTCCAAATACACTTGATTCCTCCTAGTTTCTCCAATGTGTTTTAACACTTCTTGCTACAGATTTTACACTCTTTTATTCACATGCTACTACTACCATTCCATAGTTACTAATCATCTCTATTAACTCCAATACACACCTTGGTTCTCCCATTCACCAAGTCATCCATAAATGCACATATTCCTACCAACTAAACAGCTCACATTAAAATCTGTTACAAGGACATGCTTTCACCTAGTTTCCAGTTTTCTTAAGTGTTTTAATTCTAGATAAATTTTGACATAACCTCCCCTAAAATCTTACATTCTCACCACATCATGTATTCACATTTTGTTACCCATTTCACCTATTTCAAAACAGCAATAATATACAAGCTCTCATACACTAATACCAACATTAAGCACTCTTAAAAATTCCTGCACACTACCTTCAATTCCCATCTAGGTTTCAATAAGCTTTTACATGTCTTTCAAGGGTTTAAAACATTTGGATTCTCTTACACATTACACTACTACTCATTACCATTTTCAATACACCATTAAGAGCTACTAAAATCTGTTATACAATACATTTTACAAGGCTACCCAGAGAGTGCAATTTACCTTGTTCTTCTCCTAGTTTTCCTTTTCTTCTTCTTTCTTTTTTTCCTTCCTTCTTTCTTTTCTCTTCTCCGCCGATTTTGCAAATTAGATTCTCTAACACTACAACCCATTGATATACACACTTCAATACAAAAAAAACTAACCCTAACCATCTTTAAGCTTTAATGTAAGTTTTAGGGTTTAGAAATTTCATTACCTTGCAAGGGTGTAGGTGAAGCTTGGAATAGCTCAAGAACAATATTTCTACTCCACCAAAGAAGCCAAAATCGGCTAGAATACAAAGCACCGACAAGGGTTTAGCTTAAAATTTCGTTTTGCCCACAAGGGCTAGAAAAAGATGAGGTTTCAAGAATATTTTTACCTCATAGTAACAAGGAGATGAAGGTGGCTCTAATGGTGGTCTTGAAGCTCCAAATGCAGCATACCCATGGAAACGAAAATGCTTGTTTTCGAATTTTGAAAAGATGAATATGTTCTCCTTGATGAGGGGATTCCAATGGTATAATTTTTGTAATTTTTGGTGAAGGTTTGATGGGTTAACAAGAGGAGAGAATATGGGGGCTGCTTTGGCTTCTTGAAATCGCCATGGCTGGCATGGGAAGAAGAAGAAAAATTCAGAGAAAGGAGAAGAGTGCTGTACGTGAGTGTAGAAGAGAATGGAGGAGAGAGAGTGTATAAAGTAAAGTAAGGGTTACTTTTTGCTTTATTATTTCTTTTGTCTTTTGCAAATCAAAAGGAAATTAAGTGTGTGTGAGGGGAACAAATCGGTTGACACACAGCCCACATGGGTTTTTAAATTTTTATTTACAATAGTGGACACACTAGTTTGTGTTATTTATGCTTTTACCCCACAACTTCCCGTTTTTGACAGTTTTTACTATTTTCTCGTTCTATTGATTTTATTGGTTCTAAATGTTCACTAATGTTTATTAATGACTATTTAGTTGACCAAAATTGTTACGAGTCTATTTGACCCGCTTAAAGTCACGTTTTCCCAGTTTCCTCGAAAAACGCGCTTTAAGGTTCGTTTGTGTTTTTAATCCATTTTAAGGATCCGTTTTCTTCGGGAATTTGTTTCTACATGTTGTTTAGGCATAATTAAGCCTTTAGAATCCATATAATACGCTAACCGAGGTCTCATACCTCCTATGGTTATTCAACGCTTATTTAGCGTTTTTCGCTTTTTAAGCGTTTCTTTATTTCTTTTGGATTTATTTTTCCTCACCAATACTACTTAAGCATTATTAGGCTCTTAAACAAGGATTAGAATAATCTTAATCACTATATTTAAGTTTGGGGTATTTCAATCTACCCCCCTTAAGAACTTTGTCCTCAAAGTTGCTCGAGGTCATGGGATTACTATACTTACTCATCCATACTTATCTAATGCCAAAGCCATACATTCTTCCTCCTTACCAATCCCAAATCCGTTACTCAAGGTTCCTACATACTATACCATACCATACCATACCATACTAATGCACAATAATTACTCCAGTCCGCATTACTACCGACCATCCGGTTCCTCATTATCAATTTATACATACATACATACAATGCAAAGCTATTCCCAAAGCAATGCAATACACCTACAATCCCGCAGGCACTCAGTCATCTAGACACAGGACTCCTTTATGTCCTGCTGCCCTTGGAATAATACAACACGCTATACTACTATCTTCTCCGGTATAAGCTTCTAGCCAAATCCTTACTCTCAGTCTAAGGAAAATCCTTCCCAACAGCTAATTAGAAATCTTTTTAAAGCATCCAACTCCAAGTTCCAAGTTACATTCATTACTTCTATCCTATGCGTGATTCTTGTGACCACTTGAGGGGAGCTTCAAGAATCGTTCGACCCTGATGTGATCAGCACCAGTGTTGAACTATCTTTCCACCCCAATTTGTGTTTGGTTTCTCTTGATCTGATCAGGATCAAGTTCGACTTCCCACATCAGTTTCAAACAAGCAATTAATTAGTTGTTCTCATTTTCTATCTTTTTACTCTTTCTAGTCGTGATGCGAATTCATACATCTCCAAAGGATGGAATCACTCCATCGATCATCCTCACTCTACTTCCCGAATGCTTTACTCCATGGTGCAATACCTAATGCTCATTCCATCAACCTTCACTACTTCCATCCATTGCTCATCATCATCTCCCATATTCTAACTAAGGAATACTATACTTATAAGATTTAGTTGACTTCAATTGCTTCAAATAATTTACTTACGATTCCACTACTCATAAACTTCATTCATCTACTATCCTCATTTGTTTCGTACTACTTCTTCAAAGGCTACAATACTTGTGGAGCTCCGTCCACTACTCATTACTTTTCTTTTACTAATACTCTTACATTAGTGTTACAAGATGGGTATATTCCTCCTATGGTATTTGCATGTCTAATGCCTAGTTGCCATAATTACAATATGAATGAGTACTTATGTTTATTTAACATAGTATCAATCATCAATTTGGTTCTCATTTGTGCTATGCACATTATGGTTTATGTGTTTATTCATAAAACTTACATTAAGCGGTTTTCGCTCTACCCCCCTTAAAAGGGATTACGCCCACGTAATCTCCCATATGTTAATATTAAACATTGGTTATTTAATTCGGGCAATCCGAAGCGTTTAGCTTCACTACAGTATGCTATATACTATGGTCTGGTCAAAGGGTCTTAACCATACCAATGGTTTAGTCTTTGCACCAAGAATTCCTCTATGAGTTTATTTAACTCATAATTAATTCGGTTCTAGCCTAACCGGCTTAAAGGTGTTAATAGCCATTCTATTATACTAGGGCCCACTAGCTTCTGCTGCGCGACCCTGATAGCTTGGGTTACTTACCCTTCGTGTTATCGTTAATGTGCTATACATCACCTTTTTATCCGTCTATTATGGGAATAAGGTTTACTAGACAAATGCGGTATTCTTTTACCGTGTTTGAACTCAATGAGTTTAAGGTTTATAACCAGCTCTCTGGTAATCTACTGCACCTGTTATTCGTGCTCCTACGATTATTCGTTAAGTTCCTCCGACTTATTGTCGGGCGAGGTTAAGTCACTACTCAGTTGTAGTGCTTCCTCTGTTGTCAATAGCTTTTGAATTATACCTGTTCCTCTGGTTCAGTACAAGTGTCCTTTACTTGTATAACCTTGCATTTTCTATGCGTCGGTCCTTGTGACTTTCTTAAGTCCCTTTTCACTCTTTTATTCCCCTGGAATTCACAACTGTGATTGTCAGTGTGTTTCACACTCTTCGTGCTCCTTTGGCCTTAGGCCGCACGGTCTATTGCTAAGAATGCTTGACTGGCTTATGCCATGTTTGTGGTGAAAAGAAGGGTTTACTACAGTTTACATTCTCCATATCCCTAGCCATCTCATTAGATCCTTAGCTGAACAAGTGCAATGCCAAAACACCCAGTCATACAGAGTGCAGAGGCGTAAACGCTTGGCAGTAAGTCACTTATGTGATAGGAAAGGAATATTTCTGTCTGTCTTCTCGTACTTATACTCCGTGTCATTATCTATTACTCTGTCATAGCGGTCGCTTGTTGCGCACCGTATTCTTACTCATTGTACAACATTGCTTTTACTATTTCTGTTACTATGATAGTTTCTCTTTACTTATTGCCATTATCATTGGCACCATTTCCTTATGGTGTATATACACTAGGAGTTTCCTGTGTTTGTGTGTATGACGGTTGTCTTAGCATACGGCAATCTTATTATCTTCCCAATGTGGAGATGTCTTATTCCACTTAGGTTTTATGTGTAGGTTAACTTACCTCACATTCTATCATCATTTGTGATACGGCTTCCAAGTATCTTGGTTGACCAAGGATAAAGCAATTTACCGGGTTACAAGCTCTCTTGAGCGTTGGTCATTCATGGTGTGCAATGTGCACTCACATTGATTGTTTTTGAGAATTACTGTCCTCCCAAAGCTGAGCATTGGGTTAGGCTCTAGCTGTGTAGTTTTACTTTTGTATGTATATTACCAGGACATCCCACGAAACTTCAAGGGTTTTCTGGTCCCGTTCTCCAATTGGAGGGTATTCTATCACTGACAAGTGAAATTTCTTGTTGAGGGGTTGTCTCCACTCATAGGTCTCAGGACAAGGTTATCATATTGGTGTTTATACAACGGTTCACCACATGCTTGAGTGCATATGGAGTATGCTTACTCCTTAAGTCGTAATGGTTTGGAAAATCTCATTTCCTTTTTCCATCGCCCCTTGACAATATTTATAAGCGTAGGCTTATTGTTATAATAGATGGAAGCCTTTTCTAAGGGTTCACATCATCACCACGTTGGTGGTCTTTGGCTAACGAGGGGTACCTTCCCTTGGGTTTCTCGTAGTGTCCAAGTGTGGGCTAGGCCAATGTTGGCATTATCATGATTCTTATGCCTCTGTGCTACCATTGCTACAGAAGGCATGTCGGTAATTAAGAACTCCGTCAACTGTATACTAGGCTGATGCCCTAGTGACAGTGACATTGAGTTGGCCATTACTCCAAGCCACTCAGGATGTTGGGTTTGAATTTATGGTCCAGTTGTTGATTTCTTGTCGTACGAGGCAATATCTCTTGCAGGTCTTGTTAACATGGTGCCGGTTTTGCAACCGTTTAAGTTTATATAACGTATTTGGGTTTATGGCTTTAGAGTCATATCGCTGCAAGCTATGCTCTTTGCAAGCTGCTTATACATGTCTCCACTCCATGTATACCGTCATAGGTTGGAGGTATTATTGGGCTCCATGGTAGGTCGTGGCATCACACTTCCGTTCATAGGAGACTCTCAGGCAATCTGGTGCAGATCAGTGCCTTTTGTAGTCTAGGGTATTTCCTGTTAAGTGAAATCCCTTCGGTGTCCTAACCGAATGTTCCCTTAGCTCATGTGCTCTTATCATGACGCTTGTTCAACTGCTGTTATCTCAGACACCCTTCTAGGATTGTTCCTGAGTGCTGTTAGTTGTTCCGTTACATCCGGCTAATGTTTACGATATGTTGTGTCTACTATACCACCTTATGGTATTGTATTTGAGTTATTCCCTTTTGGTTTATAACGTCTCCCGTCGTTGGGTAGACCGTTTACACCTTCTCCTAGTGTTCTTGACCAGGTTTACATTCCTTTCCAATGATGGATTTTACTTTATGGTGATCTTGTGATTGCTCTTGGGAGTTCTGTCCCGTTTGTCGAGCATTTTTGTGTTCACATTAGACTCTTGCCTTACTGTGCCCAGTCTGGGTATCCTTCCCAGCTGTCAGGTGATCGCTTGAATTATTTGTGACATATCCAATGTCTATGCTTGCTAATCTGTGCGCTTTGCACTTCCTAATCCTCATTCCTCATCTTCAGATGGATTCTTGAGTACTTTATACTTATTCCTTAGCTGAGTTTCCTTCTCCTGGATTATCGATGGTGTCCAGTTGTTCTGGTTAAAATTCACTCATGGTCCGTAGAACGGAGTTGACTACTTCCCGTGCGTCGCACACTACATGTATACATACGTGGGGTACCATATTGACACGTTACCACTTACCCAACTATATGTCGGGCCCGCAAGCTCCTTCGGAGTGCGGTTGTCCCACATCCCATAACGGGTACACTCGTAGTATTCGCCACACGCCTAGGTGAAGTATCCTATTGTCAACTCCTCTTGTATCATTCTTTGATACTCACCGTAATGCTGTTGGTCTGGTTTTAAAATCCAAGGTTTTTAAAAGAAGGTTTGTGGTTTGGAAGAAAACTTGGTTTGACAATAATGGTTCGGTGTTAAAAGATGTTCTGCATGGCATAGCCATGTTGGGGTCTTGACCAAGTCTAGCTTCTCGCTGACTGGTATGTTCTAAATACTGTGGTCGGGCCGTTAGGCCTTTCCAAGGTCCCATACGTCTGGTCGTCAGGATGTGTGATCCTGTGGTTGTTTCGTTACGGTCACCGTACATTACTATGTACTTGTGACGTGTTAGTGTTCCTTTACATATCTCTGTCTTTACAGCACTTGCCGTGGCAAGTGCGTGGTATTGGTGGTTTTTGGATAAACCTACACCGGTCACGGTATGGTTTTCACTGGTACTTGATAGTCTTGCGGACTTTTCCCTCGATCTTATCGATCTATAATTGGTTTACTCGATCCCTTAGGTAGCTTCTTGGTGGTCTAGACATGGCTGTCGCAGATCTGGGTACTTCTCCAATCCTCGGAGATTCCCACTCTATTTGGTGTAGTGTCGTTCCTTGTGGCTCATTCCCACACATCTGTGGTGGTTACTGAGCCTTCCTTGTTTAGGCACCACTCTCGTAGTTCTATTAGTTTATATCTCATGGTGGTTCTTGTAGTTGTCCGAGCTACATTGGCCAGGTATTGCAACCTTAGTGGCGTTGTAGTTTTGGGGTTAACCGCTTCCGACTATGTCCTTAGTCGGCTAGCATTCCGTTGGTGGTATTACTCAAGTATTACTATCCCGTAGACTTGTGTCTCGGGTTCCGTTACTGCTCCCTTTTTCCGCGTCGTTGTACGCTTAGTGCTCCCTTTCCTGCTGCTGATTGGTTAGCCAGGTTTTGCGACTGCTAAGCACGTCGCCCCATGTTGTTGCATGTTGTAGTCTACTTATGGTTGGAGTTCTCATTCTTCCGCCATTAAGTGCGGGTATTGTTGTTTAATCGGGATCCATCTCCGGGTCTTCCACTCCTTGGAATTTACTATATGTCGGTTCCTGTTTACTGTGTGATTGCTTCACAACTGCCAGATCGGGTTTCCCCGAGTATGAGAGGACTTTCCCTCTCTCTGGCGTCCTTTCCCAAGTTATACAATGGGTTCGCGGCGGGCGGGACTGGTATTGTAGGTATCCGGTACTCACCGGTAGTCCCTAACTAGCATATCTAATGCTATCACTCAGCCCTTAGCCCTAAGCTTCTAATTCCTAACTCGGTATTCCTAAACTCGGTATTTCCAGTCATCAGAGCGATACTTCGCTCGGATACCACTTTTTGTAACACCCCTACCATTAATACAATGCTTACCGTCCAATCTCCTTACACATCAGATACACGCAGCGGATACATACTTACATACAGTGGGTGATACAACGCCGTTAGTCACCCACGTGACTAACAAGGCTACTACTTCTACTTACAGCATCGGTCTGATGGACCGGAATCCCGAGTACTACACTTCCACGACACATACTCCATTCATCAAATGAATACTACAAGATTCCATTCAATACTTTACTCCTTCGTAATCCATACAATACAAAGTACATAACCGAGTTTACTAGGTTCCCAGTACAATCACAATGCTTCTTCCAAGTTCATACATTCTCACTAAGAGGCTACTTACTACCCGCATCCTCACGCGTGGCCGAAGCTATATCGGACTTCTACTCATTCCAATTTACTCACTTAAGTTAGAAGTTAGGTAGTTAGGAATTAGTAGAAGTCAACATCCAACCACATACACAAATACATTATTCATATACACATCCATACCAATACAATACAATATACAAGTACACTACAAGGTACAATTACACATCATCATCATTCATATATATCATGAATTATACAAACTATTGTTCAAGACAAATATCGAGAACAATGTAAACAAGCACAAGTAAGTGCAATATAATCCGATTCATGCATTTATCTTATTAGGTGGTCAAATAAGCACACAAATCGGGGTAACCAGATTAGGATACAGGGCATGAAGAAATCATACCTTTTTACCGGAATTTACTTTACCGGGTGTTCCCTTGTCCCTTTGGTTCACTCTTGTTCCTCGATCCTTATTCTCGAACCAATGACTACATGTCAATGATTCAATTAATACTAAGCATTACAATACATGCATAGTTACTACTCCCGTACTTACCCCGTTATCCTTATTTCGGTATAACTTAATGTTCTTTATATTCACAACTTTCTTACCTTCTTTACTTTAGCATTAACGCCTTACTCATTCACATATATATGTATATATATATGTGTTATAATATATATGTATTATATTATATATATATATGTATATATATATATATTTACATATATGTATTTACATATATTTATCTAATTAAAATTAATTTTTTTTTTATAAAGGCCGACCGACCCACTCTGGGTAGGTCGCCTGGGTAGGTCGGCTGCAGAGAGTACCCGGGTTACAGAATTCGGCTCGACCGACCCAGTCTAGGGTAGGTCGCCTGGGTAGGTCGGCTGCAGAACCCCTTTTAATTATCTACTTGGATTCCAAATTCACTCTATTCTCACCCAATCTTTCCTACTCATTTCCACATGTTTAAACACTAATTAAATCCTCTAATTCACCTTAGTTCATCCATCCAATTCATTTTTCACTTCTAAATCAACTTACACAATTTTTCTCACTTCTTCTTCAACACATGCAACAGTTTTTGTTGCTCTCTTGCTACAGATTTTTTAACCAACTTCTACCATCCAATACTTCCTCTACCAATGCCACTCCTAGCATTCTAATTGCATCATCTTACCATCCTACTTCCATCCCATTACCTAGCTCTTCTCCAAATCTGTTTCAAGGTATCAAACTACTCACCATAAGTTCTCCAAATACACTTGATTCCTCCTAGTTTCTCCAATGTGTTTTAACACTTCTTGCTACAGATTTTACACTCTTTTATTCACATGCTACTACTACCATTCCATAGTTACTAATCATCTCTATTAACTCCAATACACACCTTGGTTCTCCCATTCACCAAGTCATCCATAAATGCACATATTCCTACCAACTAAAAACTCACATTAAAATCTGTTACAAGGACATGCTTTCACCTAGTTTCCAGTTTTCTTAAGTGTTTTAATTCTAGATAAATTTTGACATAACCTCCCCTAAAATCTTACATTCTCACCACATCATGTATTCACATTTTGTTACCCATTTCACCTATTTCAAAACAGCAATAATATACAAGCTCTCATACACTAATACCAACATTAAGCACTCTTAAAAATTCCTGCACACTACCTTCAATTCCCATCTAGGTTTCAATAAGCTTTTACATGTCTTTCAAGGGTTTAAAACATTTGGATTCTCTTACCATTACACTACTACTCATTACCATTTTCAATACACCATTAAGAGCTACTAAAATCTGTTATACAATACATTTTACAAGGCTACCCAGAGAGTGCAATTTACCTTGTTCTTCTCCTAGTTTTCCTTTTCTTCTTCTTTCTTTTTTTCCTTCCTTCTTTCTTTTCTCTTCTCCGCCGATTTTGCAAATTAGATTCTCTAACACTACAACCCATTGATATACACACTTCAATACAAAAAAACTAACCCTAACCATCTTTAAGCTTTAATGTAAGTTTTAGGGTTTAGAAATTTCATTACCTTGCAAGGGTGTAGGTGAAGCTTGGAATAGCTCAAGAACAATATTTCTAC
Source organism: Limonium bicolor (assembly GCA_023374045.1). Taxonomy (NCBI): domain Eukaryota; kingdom Viridiplantae; phylum Streptophyta; class Magnoliopsida; order Caryophyllales; family Plumbaginaceae; genus Limonium; species Limonium bicolor. The sequence goes on from CM041779.1 coordinate 299,025,108, forward strand.
TCCACCAAAGAAGCCAAAATCGGCTAGAATACAAAGCACCGACAAGGGTTTAGCTTAAAATTTCGTTTTGCCCACAAGGGCTAGAAAAGATGAGGTTTCAAGAATATTTTTACCTCATAGTAACAAGGAGATGAAGGTGGCTCTAATGGTGGTCTTGAAGCTCCAAATGCAGCATACCCATGGAAACGAAAATGCTTGTTTTCGAATTTTGAAAAGAGGAATATGTTCTCCTTGATGAGGGGATTCCAATGGTATAATTTTTGTAATTTTTGGTGAAGGTTTGATGGGTTAACAAGAGGAGAGAATATGGGGGCTGCTTTGGCTTCTTGAAATCGCCATGGCTGGCATGGGAAGAAGAAGAAAAATTCAGAGAAAGGAGAAGAGTGCTGTACGTGAGTGTAGAAGAGAATGGAGGAGAGAGAGTGTATAAAGTAAAGTAAGGGTTACTTTTTGCTTTATTATTTCTTTTGTCTTTTGCAAATCAAAAGGAAATTAAGTGTGTGTGAGGGGAACAAATCGGTTGACACACAGCCCACATGGGTTTTTAAATTTTTATTTACAATAGTGGACACACTAGTTTGTGTTATTTATGCTTTTACCCCACAACTTCCCGTTTTTGACAGTTTTTACTATTTTCTCGTTCTATTGATTTATTGGTTCTAAATGTTCACTAATGTTTATTAATGACTATTTAGTTGACCAAAATTGTTACGAGTCTATTTGACCCTTAAGTCACGTTTTCCCAGTTTCCTCGAAAAACGCGCTTTAAGGTTCGTTTGTGTTTTTAATCCATTTTAAGGATCCGTTTTCTTCGGGAATTTGTTTCTACAAGTTGTTTAGGCATAATTAAGCCTTTAGAATCCATATAATACGCTAACCGAGGTCTCATACCTCCTATGGTTATTCAACGCTTATTTAGCGTTTTTTGCTTTTTAAGCGTTTCTTTATTTCTTTTGGATTTATTTTTCCTCACCAATACTACTTAAGCATTATTAGGCTCTTAAACAAGGATTAGAATAATCTTAATCACTATATTTAAGTTTGGGGTATTTCAGCAACACTTGTGGTTAAACCACTACCATTGAACATTGCCAGAGGGCAAGAAGTGAGCTATACGAGCCAAGACTATAAATTAAACCTAACCAAGCTGAGTAACGTCAGCTTATAACTCGAGTGAGGGTAACAAGTGATGTGGACATGGTATCACTGGGATCCAATGAGTGCTGAACTTGCCTACCCCGTCCAAGTCTGGAGTTGGGCACCCTGATTTGGCCGAAGAGGACGGCTCAGGTGTAAATAGTGTTTGGGGAAATAATAGACAAGTGCTGTTATGGCAAACTATTTTGTAGTTGTAAGAAAAGATTAGGCAGTTGCGAACGTACAATAAAGGGGCCGACGTTGTGCCCGCACCACACACCGGGGGTGTTGTGAACCCAATATGCTGCTAGACTCCCGTACGGAGGGCAGTGGATATTAACTGAACAGTGAAATTGCCTGAGGACGGAAGATACCGTTACCTCGAAGAGGATGGAGGAAATACGAGTTGAATAAGAGCAAGGACTACACAATGTAGAGCGATGATTAGCGGAACCCACTAAGTTGTGGGTATCCAATTGTAACCTTAGGAGAAAGTATTAGAACCAACTAGGATTAAATTAAATAGCAAGACCAACAATCATTTAGCTATCAGAATAAGCACTGAGCCTGAATATCGTATGGCATAGGCCTACGGAAGGATACCCTTAGTACCACCAAATAACGCAAAACTAGGAGAAAAAAGGTGTTGAATCACAAATACTGATTAATATCAAGCTAAAGAGGGACTGCCATAAGTCAGGGGAAACACGAGGTGTCAACCCTTATCATGGAGTCCAGGTTACACCAGAGGGTGTAACCCAATGGATTGGGTGGAGTTCGAGAACTGGAAACTCATATCGGAAGGCGTTAACAGCCAAGGAGTGAACGGGAGAGATAGTAAATAGTTACTGATCCCCACTCACAGATACCATATAACGAGCATGTGGAAACCCGTATTAGGGCGACAAGTCGCAAACACCTATCTTAGAGAAGGTAAGGAAAATATACATTAATAAAGGAACCCATAGAACCCAGTATTAGGGCCATTCTGACATTAAAGGTTAAGAATTGGCAGCATAGTTACTTCAACATAAATTACCGTGACTAAGAGTGTGATAACCACCGGGTACGAACACTACGAGTGCACTAAATGAGACATGGGACGACCACACTCCTAGGAGCTTGTGGGCCTGACGAAACTTACTTTAAGTTAGTTAGGTAAGTGGTAATGTATCAGTACGGTACCCCATATATGTAAACGAGTAGTGTAAGAACCCAGGAGGTAATCGACTCTGTGTCTAAGTCAGTGAATGGAATCCTGACTAGGTAAACCATGAATTGATGAGAGAGATCTCAGTCAAACTAAATAGGTTAAAAAAAATCAAGGATAGCTTGATAATAAAATGATATAAGGACACAACTCCATAGTGGATGAGTTAGAATACAAGTTTTGAGGATTTTAGTAAACGAGAAGCCAAGGCCTATTTATGGTAAAGGCGAGGTGAACCCATGAATGAGAAGAGGAATTGTGGTATCTTAGGAAGATATCAGAGAAACCTTTGTAGGGTTATAGGTGCTACCCAAAAAGGGGGCACAGAAAGAGTTTATAATGCGCTGAGAGCGCTGCGATGATGTCGCATGAAACTAATACCACATGCTCAAGCCATAAAACGTTAGTATGATAGTACCATTAGGGTTGTACAAACGAAGGCCAGCTAAAACCCGTCGTATTGTATGTTTACAACAACAAGGGCAAAAGCGAGCATTACAAGAGATACTCTAAGCTGGAGATAGATACTCCATGCAAACCGCAATAGCGGATAACCGTCTAATTGACTGGTACATGGTGCGCAACAAGCGACCATTGTAATGACTGTTAACAGAATTACGTTGGTGAGAAGTAGAACGTGGAAGATTAGATAAACCAATGGATTCCCCTAATGGAGTACATGGATGAACCATAGTGTGGACAATAAATACCAACACACGAGGGGATACGAGTTCACACCAGTAAAAGGACCTATAAGGTACCTAAGGAACGAACTCATCCCAGAAAAAACTTGAAGTCATGAGGCGCCAGTTTGTTCGCATATCAGACTCGTTTGACATTTTAGGGAATTACTAAAGCAATAGGCGCTAAACCATAGCTCGACAACCCTTACAAACCGAAGGTTAGTGCGGTAGGGTGGCATGAACTCTTGGGGATATACCATGAGCATGTATAGAATTCAGAAGACTGAATAGAATAGCTAGTTGAAATAATAGCGTGTGTGACAAACGATCTCACAGCGAAATAATTTACTCCATTCCCATAATTATGGAAGACCGTGTAGAAAACACCGGCACATGAGTTGAAACCGACATGAAATTACCACCTAAAATGGGTAAACTAACCATATAGTAGTTGGGCAGACTGCTTGCGGAGCATGGGCCCATATTGCTTAGTGTTTGACGTACTAGCGGGTTTGGGGAAACAATGATATGTTTACACCTCCGATCAACCGTATACGAATATACACACACCTAACAGAGACAGGCGGTATAGCCTAAGGGCTAAAGCCTGACCCTATAAAAAAAGAAGAAGGGGTACGAATATGTAGCACATTAGTGCATGAATAATTCCACTGGAATGGAACATCTTGAACTCATTAGATTACGTGGGCGTAATCATTTTTAAGGGGGTAGAGCGATTTCGCACGCTTAAAATATACCGTACGTAGGAGTACGTAACGCATGGTACACATGCTGCAAACTATTATTGTACGTAGAGTACAATGTCATGACTGTGTATATTACTTGAGGTAATATGGTGATGTTTATGTGTATGATATATATTATATATATATATTTTAGTTCGCATTGTCGTGACGAATAGGAAAGGAGAACAAATAGAGTGTTCTTATTCTATTTCCGATTATTTATGTAACGTTGCGAACATTAAACACGTAAACGCCTAACTTGTTAGCTCCGGTTGATAGTTCAAGTGGTCTATCTGGTAGCTTCGGTGGGAGATGGCAAATAGAAGGAGTAGAAAGCTCCATACTATATGATTTGTGACTCGGTATGAAACCGATTATTGGAATGCGATGAGTGAGTCGCATGAGACCGATGTTATAACCTAGTGGAGGTAAACCTCTAGGAATTGTATGAATAATTTAAGTCGAGTGAACTAACTTGGTACATGGTTGGGATACATGATCCTATATGCCGGTGATTAATTAATTACCTAGTTGACTTGTTCTATAGAACACAAGGTGGCAAATATCAAGAGGAAACAAGATTAGAAGTGAATAAACAATTGATTGATTGAAATTGAAGTGGGAAGTTGAACTTGATCCTGGTCCGATCAAGGGAACCGAACACAAATTGAGGTGAGAGATAGTTTCACACTGACGCTGACCACGTCGGGTTGAATGATTCTCGAAACTTCCTACAAGTGGACACAGATATATAGAAATTGGAATTTAGGGCGTCACTCGAAGAGCCGTGGACCGTGGAGTCCTTCGTCATTAGACCGGTGTGTCTGTGAGTCATCACCCAGAGAGCCGTGGACCGTAGAGCCCTTTGTCATTAGACCGGTGTGTCTGCGGTGACTAAGGAAATAAGGTGATCTGTCCGAGGAGCCGTGGACCGCAGTGTCCTTCGTTATTAAACCGGTGTGTCCGCGGGTATTAGACGTTGGTTGGGTTGGGGATCGTCAAGTCCTGGTCTTTAAGGCTGCTCCTCGTGATTTGTCAACGTTAACTATATGTGCACCTACATGTGGAATTATGTGTGAGTATCCTCGCGAGATACTAACATGTAGATAGGGATGCGTGGAGTATCCCTTGCAAACACCTTTGAGTACTTTATGAGTTTTGCACCTTGTCTGGTGCTGTGTACTATGAGTTTTACACCTTGTCTAGTGCTGTGTACCATGAGTTTTGCACCTTGTCTAGTGTTGTGTACCATGAGTTTTGCACCTTGTCTAGTGCTGTGTACTATGAGTTTTACACCTTGTTTAGTGCTGTTTATGTATGAATGTGTCATGATTATTGACTATATGGAATGAGATGGATGCTGTATCAAATGTGATACATAAAGACTAGGTCTGAACGTAGTGGAATGTACTCCCTAGTGATGATCTGTGATTACTTAGTGGAACTTGATTCCTTAGGTGAACTGTAGATGGGTAAGGACTTCGGGACGAAGTCTCTTTAAGGGGGGTAGACTGAAATACCCCAAACTAATAAAATATGGATTAAATATTTAATCACATTGATTAAGGCCTAAACATGCCTTAAAAGTCAACTGAGAACAACAGTGGTCAACACAAAGCAAAGTGTTGTACCCTTTGACTGTTTAAGGTAAATAAATACCCCAAATAATAATTACTTTAATTAATAATGAATTAATTAAAAGTAATTAATGAGAGATTAAGGGATTAAATATCCTTAAATTGGTAAAAGAGAATAATATAATATTTAAATAAACCCTAAGAAGTCGTTAGGAAACATTAACGAAGCCTAAAACGATCTTGAGGAGGGTTTAGAAATATAAAAAAAAATGGAAGTAGTCATTTTTTTTTACATTGAAAAATGTGCCACGAATATGTACAGAGTGAAAACGAGGTCTTAGATATCTTACGAGGATATTTGGATAATTTTGGAGGCATGGGAAAATTGGCTAAGAAATCGGAATAAAAGACGTCGCATTCTCGTCTAAAATGCCGAAACGCAAGCCAATTAGAAAGTAAATGCTAATTAATCAAAGTTATAAATAACAATAATACTTATTGTTTAGAATTATAAATTTGAAGACATAAAAAGATTCGTCTCATTCAATGAGACAACATGTCACGAACAACACTAAAAACGGGCTAGAAACGAGCTAAAAACAACGTTATATGTGTAACATTTTAAAAATTAAAAAAAAATGGGCCGACCAGTCAAAAGACTGGGCCGGCCCAGTCTCCAGTCGCCCCTCCACTTCCGTCCAGCCCGGACCCAAACAAAAAATAGGCAGCCCAGTTTTTATTCCTTTCCTTTTGGTAATTTGCAATGCAACCCTAAACTGATTGGAACAAGCTTGCGCCTCCCTCTTCTTGCTCTTGACTCACGGTAATATCGCAAACCCTAACTGGCAATCTTCTTCCTTCCCCTCCTGCACGCTGCTCTTCCTCTCTTCTTCTCTCGAAAATTCGAACCCTATTCTGGTGAATCTCTGCGCCTTTCTTCTTCTTTCTCGGTTTTGCCATGGTCGAACAAGCCTTTCTTCTTCTCCTCTTTCTGTTCGACGCCACCAGACAAGGGATACCCGAATCCCTTCATTCTCTTCTTGTGTTCTCCAGTTCAAATCCTAACAAGAGGACGGTTGGAGACTAAAATCTGGAGGCATTCGTGGTGTTGTTACTGCTTTAAATTCAATACGAAAATTTAAGGTAAAAGATGTTCTTCCTTGTGTTTTGCGTTCAATTTCTGGGCTCGAATTGGTATTTCCCGATAATCAAACCGTCTCTAACTCTGCTCTTCCTCCGTTGTTTCGTTTCTCTTCGGTTGCGCCTGGGAGCCAAACGTGCCCTCGAACTGACCCGCAACAGAGCCGATTTTGAGGGGCTAAGAAACTGAGTACTGAAGCTCCATTTTAGGAGCATAAATCGAAGGTGTAACCTCCAAACTTGCATTAATTTTTGTCTTGCCTTGTTGTTCGGTTTTGGGTAGATTCGAACAGGAAATTAGGAACATTTTTGTATCTCCTCCTCTGTGTCATCGGTGCTTGGATGCCCGAATTTTTCTTGCACAAAAAAAACTGTACAATTTCTGGTTAAAGTTTGTGCGGTTGTGGGTAGCCGTAGCAATTCAAACGATTCTGGATAATGGACTGAATAAATCTTTGTGGTGCTTATGTTTGGAGGAAACAAGAACTCTAAATGATTTATTCTGCAGAAAAATTGCAAGTGGAATTGTTATGCATATAAGCGTGACTCAATGATAGAACAGGGGTTACGAATTTGGGAAGAATGTGGAAGAAGATTTATTGAATTAGGGTTTTCGAAATTTAGAATAGGTTTCTGAAATCTGATTGGGGTTTCGGTATAAAATTGATTTAGGGGCCATTTGTAAATTTTGGAAAATTAAAGGGTACGTACAAATTGAAAACAAAATATGGTCAAAATCCGATTAGGGAGACCAAGTAAAAAAAATTGAAATTGATTTGTGAATTTTTGTTAGGTCAAAATTGGGCTTAGGATTGGTCAACAAAGTCAATACTCATTGGGGCTTAAAGTTTGGTAACAATATCCAATCAAACTTGCCCGTAGCCATACTGGGCTAATCCATAAATAATCTAGGCAAATGAGATTAACTGATTTAAATAAATCAGATTAACAATGAATTGTCAACTAAAATAAGAATAATCAAGTTGGGCTTAGAGGTAATGATAAATGGAGTTCATCTGGAGTTGGTGTGATAACGGTGTGACTCTGGAAACTATATGTTATAGGATGGGGATATTTTGTAAATAAAAGAAGATGTATAGTGTTGTTCGGTAATATGAATACCTTGTAATGAAAATTTGTAATATGGTTTGTAATGTTATAAGAATTATAACATTTATAATATAAGAAATATTTATTAAGAAAGTGAATTATATTATAAGGAAATACCATATGATAAATGGTTCCATAATTTGTATATATAAATAAATATATGTTATGGAGTGAGAAATATAATATGGTTCAATAACCATATAATATCATAAGTAAGATGATATAAAGTGGAGAAATATAATTACAAACATTAGTTAAGGAAATTCTAATGTTAAAGATGTGTACATAAAATAATGGGTGAGTTATATATATTCAATGTACTTAAGTATGGATTATATGGATATTGTAAACTTGGATAAAATTAACCAAGACAATATAAACGTGTCAAGTTAACGACCTTGACTTGGTCAAACTTATTTGACTAAACTTTTAGTGATAAAGTACTAAGGAGAGATGTATAATATATGATCGAAAATATACATGCAATATGGTGTCAAACTATATGATATACACGTGTTTAATAATATACATGTGATAATGAATGTATAAGTTTATTTTATAATAAACGACAATCTTACCCTGCATGCAAGAAGACGTTTACGTAAAACTAATCCCGATTTAAACCGAAAACCCAAGAGACGTTATTAGCTAATAACGGGGAATGAACCGGGAGGGATTGGAGACGGTACGGGGTACCACATAGTATTGTTTTACATGAGATGCTAATACGTAGTGTGATACGTATTATTAGATTGTTGGAGGCATCTCGAGGAGCATCGGAGTTAGCTTGATTCATACTCCACGGTCTTATAATCCCGGTGCACGGTATGTTATTTATGTGGATTGATTGTCTCTGAGGATTTCCTCAGTTCAGACATTGTGTGAAAATCTGTGATAAGATTGAATGTCTGCTTGTGTGAATTAATATGCTTGAGTTGTGTATTAATGCTGCTTTATTATTACTGTTGTACGATAACAGTACCGTTCGTATATATGAACAAATTATAAAACGAACTAGCGGCAATGATGCTATCTTATATGTGTAACATAAGGGACGTAAGTAAAACGTTGTAGCATTAGGATAATAAGATATATATATATATACATATATATTACCTGAGACTTATATACGGAGCATTGGCCTCTTTAACGCCGCTCTCGTATCTAACATTGGATCCCGAGTCGACATACTCAGGATTGGACTAACGACCTTAGTCTGTTGTGTTAGGAAAAATAATAAAACGATGTGATGGTATAGATAAGCTTAACAAGAGGATGTGGCTCTTGCTGTGAACTGTGATCCATTAACGATACTAGGATACCGTGTGGTAACCGTAAGTATCAGGATAAATTTCCAACGAACTACAGATTGTTCGTAGGTCGGAGACTCTACCGCTGGAGTGGCTACTGCCGTGGGTGACCCGCCAAAGAGATGGGTAACTTAGAGACACGTCGTTCTAACGAGACGTTGTCATTAGACATGACTGAACAATTACGAACGACTATATTAACTCGTACATTAGGCGAACATTATTTGGGCTTGCATGCCAAAGACGAGAGTTAATACTCGTTTATAATTCTCATTGTTTCGCCTTGTTGTTCATTGGTTGTGCTTTGTGGTTATGTGTGGTATGTTGGTGGATTTGTTTGAACGAGCCATTGTGCTCATATTGCGTGTTGTGAACTGGTTCTGTCGAGTCGCTGTACTCATGTGTGGATTATGGTGGATTGTTTGGTCGGGTGAGTCGCCGAACTCAATTATGAACTATTAAGTGTTGTTGGAATGGAGTCTCTGTACTCATATAAGTGTTGTAACGCTTTCAGTGGTTTATTACGATGCGATGTGTGAAGCCGGGGGCCTGTTTGTTATTTGAGTTTACTGCAATATATATTGTTGCTTTACAGTTTTAACATTAAACTACTTGCATGAAAATGAATTGCATGCTCTCGACCAAATAACTGAGGGTCCGAGGGGGCATGACAGTCATGTAGTAACATACTTAGCAGGGGCTGATTCCATACCACAAACAACCATTTTTGCAGGTATGCAGCTTCCGGTGTCGGCAAAGAGCGGGACGCGCTGGGTAGTTTAGTTACAGTTGTTTAAATATGCACTGTTGCATTTTGATACGAACTTAGAAACGTGTATAGGATTGGGATACTTAGAATGCTCATTGTGAATGTATTTTATATTGGTTTGGGAAGGTTAGATCTATCTCTTGTTGTCACTGCGAGAAATTGTTTCATATTTAAGAGTATATCAGGAAGCACGTTATTACTCGTATGGGCGAGTAAGAACGGTGACACCATTAGTTCAATTGTTGAGATTACCGCTGCGATTATATTGTTAAGTAAGATGATTAGGAGCCGATTAGAGTAGGGGTGTTACAGTCATGTCCGTAATCAGGACTCAAACGCGGACAGAGTAAATCTCGCTAGGATAGTCACGTCCGCACTCCTGTCCGTATGCGGACTCAAACGCGGACGTGACACAGAATTGAAAAATAAAAATCACCGCGCCGATAATTGTTGCTTTCGGCGCAATTATCAGCCGATTAAACCATTGCCTAGCTCAATCAATCTGCTACTCTGTATAAATTAAACCAATTCCCATGCTCCTACTCTATTTACCACTAAGCAATGTTTAAATCCCAAGCCTATATAAACCCTTCCCCAGCCTTCATTCCAATTCACACCGGATATTCATCCACACCTCTCCTCATCTTCCTCCTCTCATTTCATCCATCTGGTCATCCACATACTAACTCCTTCGTACTCCATCTTCATACATGCACTCAAACACAAACACACTTCACATAAAACTCGTTTTCATCCCATTTTCTCCACACAAAAATTATACGTAGCCCATCGCACACTCGCCACACAAAAACTCACGTCCGGATTCGCGTCCGGATTTGAGTCCGACCCATCCCATCCGGACGTCTCACAAACTCACCCAAAAATTCCATTTTCGCCCCATTTCACCAAATTCACCTCATTGTTACCGAATCCAACCTCTCAGCCGGCATAGCGCAAGGACAAAGGGTGGAGCGAGCAAGAAGATCTTCGTAACAGATGATTTCTTTCAACTTTCTCTCATTTATGATTTTAACCGCTATGTCTAGCTAAGAGGATATACTCTAGGGGAAGGGATGTTGTAATTAGTTAAACTCTGCATTATTTTACTGCTTTATTGAGACTATTTGGATTGTTCAGGTTAACGCTTTTTAAGTGCTTTTAATAAACGTCATGAATTTATTATAAGCCCTTGAACCATGTTATGATCAGATAAGGTGATTAGCATTGATGGTCCTATTAACCTGCTACCTGTGATAATTGCAATCGGATAGATTACATTAGTCACTAGGAGCTTTAGTCCGGACCAAACCAGACTAGTAATTCTGTGCAGTAAAACCATCTAGATATACGTGCTAATTCTAGACTAGAACTACATGACCTGTCTAGATGAGCTATCTGGAATTAAGACTTAATACAGAATAGACAATTGAGAATTACAAGCCGATCCAAGTCTCCGTTTAAGCAGTATAATATGCAGAACCTAGCTAGAGATACAACTCCCTGAACCTAGAGTACCGTTCACACTCCCGAATCTATCATTTTAATTTATCTGCTATTTACTTCTTGTTAATCGATTTGAAACTCCAAAACCAAAACAAACCCCTTTTTGAATTAACCACTGTCTTAGGCTAGGCTTATTTACCTCAAGTCCCGTGGATTGACACCTGGTCGCCTCATAATTACTATTCTACTGCAACCGGGATTTTTGCAACCCGACGGTCTATTGATTGTTGATTTCTAGGATTATTTCTTAGCATTTAATATATCGAATAAAACCGTTTGCAAAATGGCGCCGTTGCCGGGGATCGAACCCGGGTCACCCGCGTGACAGGCGGGAATACTCACCACTATACTACAACGACCGGGATTTTTGCAACCCGACGGTCTATTGATTGTTGATTTCTAGGATTATTTCTTAGCATTTAATATATCGAATAAAACCGTTTGCACTTGGACTTGTTTAATGTGTTAACATGTTTAACATGTGTTATTTAGTGACCAAAGGTGTATACACTTGTGTTACAAGTGATATTTTACTCACAAGTCATTTTGACTACTTAAGGTATATTTTTCCTTAAGTGTTTCACTACTAAAAAACAGTGATTACCGAGGGAAAAAGTCCTCGAAAACAGTCTAAAATTCATCAGAAACATTGATTTCCGAGAACTTTCCGAGGAAAAAGTGTCGTCGTAAAGAGCCTCGTCGGAAAAAAAATTTCTGACCAAATATGTACCCCTCGGGAATTTCTGAGGAAATGTTCTTGGAACTAGTGTTTCCGACAATTTTGACTACCACTTGCTCCGACGGATAAGGAGCTTTACAAGGAATTTCCGAGGAAAGGTCCTCGTAAATTTCCGAGGAAAAAGTCCTAGGAAATTTCCGAGAGATTTGGTCCTTGGAATTTTCCGAGGTATACTGCGGTCGGCAAATTCCGAGAGAATGTCCTCGGAAAGTAGCAGATCATTTCCGAGAAGAATTCCTTGGAAAGTCCCCGAAAAAATTGCTAAAAAATAAAAATAAAATCCAATAATTACACTTCAACCCTTCTCTTACAAAGCAGAATGTACCTGTAGTATATTATGCAACCTAACACCAGACATCATCATATGCACCACTAGGCATTATCTCACACAATTATACTAGTACTTCAAATCCAAAATCAACTCAAATATTAGACAAATCTTGAGTCAATAGGACATCATCCAAAAGTTTTGCAACACCCAAAAAAGTTTGCCATATCCAAAGGTAGCTAGGCAATATCCAAAAGTAGAAAATATCTAAAAGTTTGTCATATCTAGTACTCACAATATAGACTATCAAGCACCACTTAGCCCATTCCCACTCCCACTCCCACTCCTACTCGCACCCCGTCCACCACTCATTCCAAACTGATTCATATTCAAGCTAGACATCTTGCTTGATATGAATTGTCCCCACATTGCCTCCATTTGCGCTTGAACTATTTACTGAAATTCAGCCTCTTGTGCTTGTTTTCTCTGCTGCAATTCTATCTCCTCATCTTGTCTTCTCTTTTGGAACTCATCTTCTTGTGCTCTCACTGCTTGCTCTCTCTCCTCTATTTCCTTCATGCGCTCATCCAAAGCCTTCTTCACGGTATCATTAACAATAGAACCAAGGTCTCCAGGTGGGGGGTAGGTGACACTTGGCTGAGAGCTGGTGTACTCCTCTGGAAAGTATGTCTTGGCACAGGTACCCAAGCCAAAAATCCGTCGCTTTTTCTTCCCCTTGACAACTTTGAAGTACACACCTTTCTCATCCACAGGTGTAGGCTCCTCGCCCTCTCCAAGTTGCTCTTGTTGCTCATTCTGCATGGCCTCAATTGCTTCCTTGAATTCATCCTTTAAGAATAAACATATAAGTTATGTCAGAACAATAAAAAAAAGTATACATAACAGTTGTGATTGACAAATTATGATTCAATTAACTTACAGTAACTTGTTTAGATTTTTCATTTGTCCATTATTGTCCCCTTTCTTCTTTACGTGTGTGGGTGTACTCATACAAAGCGTACACTGAGGGTTCAGTGCCATGCTGCTCAGTCTGAATTAGCCATCAAATTCCATCACAAGATATTGTATTAGTTGGTCGTATATATCATCAACCATCAGAAAAAAGGAAATGTAAAAAAACTGCTACATTTTGAAAAGACTGGGAGAGGGCTGTAATGTGGCTGCAAAACAGCATCAAACGAAACAATCTCTAAAACAACATCAAACTGAAAAAACGGCTACATTCCGCCTCTTCATATATATATCATTAACCAAACGAAACAATCTCTAAAAAGACTGTAATGTGGCTGTAAAACAGCAGCAATATCAGCAACAATGTGCATGTTCTTTGTCATTCTAAACAGCTTGAATCAGACAGAAACAATGCTCAAAATAACCAAACAAAACAATCTTTAAAAAGGTTGTAATGTGGCTGTAAAACAACAGCAAACAAAACAATCTCTAAAACAACAACAAATTGAAAAAACTGCTACATTCAGCCTCTTCATATATATCACTAACCAAACAAAACAATTTCTAAAAAGACCATAATGAGGCTGTAAATAGCAGCAATATCAGCAACAATTCATATGTTTGTGTCATTCTTATCAGCTTGAATTAGACATAAACAACACTCAAAATAACCAAACGACACCTTTAAAAAGGCCGTAATGTGGCTGTAAAACAACAACAATATCAGCAACAATTTTTATGTTTTCGGTCATTCTTATCACTTGAATCAGACATAAACAAGGCTTAAAATAACCAACAATATCTACAATAGTTTACAACTACAAACATTATAAAATTCAATCTTTTCACAGGAAAATGGTTGTTATATTGTATAAGAAAATGTAATGGATTGCAAACACAATTTGATCATCAAGCTATGTGTATAATTAGTAACATGAGAGAACAAAAGGAAAATGATTACTTACAAAAATCTTCTTAGTGGAATAAATAGACCTCGAGCCACTAGTATGTGTGGCTAGACTTGAGCCATTATCTTCCCCTTTGCGCCGATTCTTTGAGTTTTGCTTACATCTGGCTTTGTATGATGGATCCTCCCACTTTTTCTTCCATGCTGCCCATATTTCAGGTTTCACTGTGAGCCTAGGCTTTTTCTTCCGTGTTCTCATCTCAGACAGTACATCACCATATCTTTTCTCCAGTCTTTCACAAAACAAGTGATATACATCAGCATCAGAACATGTCCATCGAAATTTTTTCTGCAACATAATATACAAAAAAAAAACCAAAATTATCCACATTAGAACAAGATTCATTACATATACTTTAAGTAAATTGGTAATAAGTGTAACCCTTAACCTTGAACTCATTGAAATAAAACAATTTCTGATCAACTGTCAATGCACCCCATGTCCATGCATTAGGGAACCAAGCTGAGTCAAGAAGGCCAAGTAGTGACCGCCCAACTTTAATATCAGGCTCTAACACATCACTGTAAAATCAATGTTTAAATCATATCATTAACGCTAATAAAAAATAATTCAAAAAAAATATGTAACGGAATTCAAACAATTCATAATTTAAATCTACATACCCACTAATCCAAAGGTCCATCCTTCGATCAATGATCTCAGATCTAGTGCCTCCACTAGCATCATCATGCCGATCAGATTCCATACCTGAATCAGTCTGAGCTAGATCCTCCAAATTTGGTGAATTAGAAGGTGAATCCTCAAAAGAAGTAGTAGGCAACGATGGTAAGCGTGATACATGGGTTGTCACTACTTGATCTCTCTGAGTAGTTGATGGAGACTGTCCGGTAGATCCATTTGCAGATGATCCATGTCCAGATGATCCACGTCTAGGTGCTCCACGACCAGATCTGTGCTGGTCTCTCGAAGAAGATCCTGATTCAGGGACATTTGGCATCCCGCATTTCATCTTGGCTACAAAAAACAAAGATGCAAAATAAATATAAGTTATTCAAAATACATCAAATATATTTATTAATTGCAAGAAAAGTAAAAACATATGAGTATTAATACATTATTACAAACTATTCCCAATCATCGTCTTCACTAGCATCATCAACCTCTTCTTCAGATAACACCACAATCCCATCATTAGCTTCTTCTTCATTTATTGTTTCATTCGCATCTACTACCGTTTCACCATCCTCCATGCTATCTGCTAGGAATATCTTATCAATACCAATGTCAGTGGAGATTTCAAGATGATTCTCATTTGTGTCATCCTCTTGCAATGGAGGAATTTGTGACTCAACTATTGTTGATTGTGGTATGTCCAGCTCACTTCTTGCCTTCACTTTGCAAACATTCCACCAATTGATCCTCTCTCGCCTTTTTGAGGGATAAGTACAATAATAGACCTGTCTCGCTTGTGCTGCAAGAATAAAGGGTTCATAGTTTCTTAACCTTTTAGTATGATTGATATCAATCATCTTATATCGAGGATGAATCATGAGGCCTGAAGGTTTTCTTGGATCAAACCATTCACATTTGAAGTGGACAGTCTTCTTCATTGGATAACCAGGATACTCCAACTCAAGTATCTCATCTACCAATCCATAATAATCACTCTCTTCATTACCAGTATTCGATCCCTTAATGCATACCCCGCTGTTCATTGTTGCCCGGTCCTCACCATAAGATTTTGTGTGAAATTTGAAGCCATTGACGTAATACCCACTGTATGACGTTGCAAAATTAATAGGACCATGGGCCAAACTCTAGATGTATGGGTTTGAGATTGTATCTGCACATGACTGTTTGTTGCAATATATTAGCTAGTATAAATCATTTGAACATCATCTGATTCTTATGATAAACAAATTAGCAAAAAATTTGATCTTACATATGAGTGAAACCAGCTGCTAAAATCTGTCCAAAGTTTAGCATTTAATGCTTGCTCACTGATTGTTGGATCATCTTCCCGTAAGGATTCAAAGTACAAGCTGTAGAATTTACACTGTCATAATTCGATACTTTAGATGACCATATGAAAATACTTAGTAAGTAGAACATACTCAATGAAAGGGTTAACTTCTGGACAGTTCAGAAGCACATAAGTTTGAGCCGCTTTGAGGTCTCTATCTTGAGGTGTCATCTTCATGCCATGTCCAATTGGCTTGCCAGCTGGGCAAAAAATTGATATTCTTTGGTTATCACCAATACCATCATCAACATTAACCTCATTCCTTCGTAACCTTTGTGGAATGCTTGGCTCCCCATCTTCAAAATAAAATGAGCTAAACTTAGCAATTTCTTCCAGTAGATATCCACTACAAATGGAGCCTTTGACTTGATTTTTGTTTGTTATCTTCCTTTTAAGCTTTCCCAGATACCTATAATTGACAAGGGTAATCAATGATAAAAATGATTGACCGTTCTTACTACAGCACAAATGTAAGATTAGCTAGTGATATACTTAAGGGTATGTACCTTTCAAATGGATACATCCATCTATATTGTACAGGACCAGCTAGTTTTGCTTCATATGGCAAGTGTATTGGAAGATGTTCCATTGAATTAAAAAAACTTGGGGGGAAAATCCTTTCCAACTTGCATAAAATAATTGGGATGTTATCCTCCATCTTCTTCACATCTGCCACCGAAAGGGAAGTTGAAGTCAACTCTTTGAAAAAAAGGCTCAACTCTGTAATTGGCTCCCATACTAGTGGAGGGAGAAGGTGTCGACACGCAATGGGTAACAATCTTTGCATAAAAACATGACAATCATGGCTTTTCATCCCATGCAACCTCAACTTTCTCAAATCAACACATCTTCCTAAACTTGACGCGTAGCCATTCGGAAACTTTAACTGTTTCACCCAATCACACAAAATTTGTCTTGCTTCTTTATCTAGCACATAAGATGCCTTTGGATATTTTGTTGACACTGGATCGTAAGCCAACTCTGGACGGTTACATATTTCATTTAACTCGTCCCTTGACTTTTTGGTGTCTTTTGTTTTGCCATCAACATTGAGAATCGTGTTAAAAATGTGGTCAAACACATTTTTTTCTATATGCATGACATCAAGGTTGTGCTTAATCAACAATTTGCTCCAATATGGCAGATCCCAAAATATACTTCTTTTGTTCCAACTACAAGTCTTTGATATCACAACATTCACTCTCTCGGAATCAATCTCAGTCACCTTCTTTAGCCCCAATCGGTTCAACTCAGATAAAATCTCATCCCCATCCTTTATATAGGGTGCGCATTTCCTCACCACAGAATCTTTTCTAAAGCCATGTTTGTCATGACGAAATTGATGCCTTAACGGGAGAAACTTCCTGTGATTGTCGAACCATGATTGCTTATGACTACATGGAAGGGTGAAAGCATTAGTTTCCTCCATACAATACGGACATGCAGCCTCCCCGCCGTGCTCCATCCAGAAAGCATTGCATAAGCAGGGAAGTCGCTGATGGTCCATAACAAAACGGATTTCATAATGAAATTTTGCTTTTTTGACACGTCATATGTGAGAACCCCTACATTCCATAGATTTTAAAGCTCTTCAATTAGAGGCTGCAAGAAGACATCAATCTTTGCCTTAGGGTTGCTTGGCCCTGGTACCAGCACAGTGAGAAAAAAGAATTCATCCTTCATACACATACCAGGGGTAGGTTGTAAGGGGTGAGAATCACTGGCCATGATGAGTATTGACGCCCAAACTTCTCAAAAGGTTGAAAACCGTCAGTACATAAGTCAAGTCTAACATTACGTACCTCGGATGCAAAGTTAGGAAATGTAGAATCAAAATGCATCCATGCCTTGGAGTATGACGGGTGACAAACTTTCCCATCCTCCATACAATGCTCAGCATGCCATCTCATTTCATTGGTTGTCGCCATAGATGCGTAAAGCCTTTGGAGTTTTTGAGTGATAGGAAAATAAAACATCTTCTTGTAAGGTATGTTCATTTTCCTTCGTTTGTTTCCATCTCTAAGAGGCTTGTATCTCGGATGATGACATATCTTACAAGTAGTCAAATCTTTGTCTGCCCCCCAATAGATCATGCAATTCTTCACACAACAATGGATTACCTCCACTGGCAATCCCAACCCTTGAACTAGCTTTCTAGTACTATAAAAGTCCTTAGGGATGGGGTTATTTTCGGGCCATAATCGATGATATGATTGACAAATCTCTGTGATCATCTTCTCCGATGCTTGATATTTAGTTTTCATTTCCAACAAATTCACAACAATGGATAGCAATGTTTCTTTTGAATTGAACAACCTCTGTCGCGCGGATTGGATCAAGCTGTAGAACTTTTGAGCCTCGGCATTTGGTAAGTCCTCCCTGTTTGTCTGCTCATCAGTATTAACAAAATCATGATCTGGATCAAATGCATCAACAATCATCCTTTCATACCAATGAACAATCATATCCATGGTACTAGACTCGGCTCCGGTTTCATTATTATTCATGAGTAAGTTCATTGTAGTGTCCACCACCTCACCATGAAAAATCCAATCGAAGTAACCATCGACGAACCCCTTCTGGCATATATGCACTTTTACAGTATCTGGATCCAAGTAGTTCTTGTTTTGGCACTTATGGAGGACATGGACACTTTATTTCGCCATCTTTCATAAAGTCTGGATGACTTAATGCAAAGTCTATAAACTCATCCAATTTCTCTTTGAATTGTTCTGTCACAAAAGCGCCATTTTTAGTGTTTCTGTACATCCATACTCTATCAACTCTCATAACTTTCCAACCTAGAGTCATACAATGTGTTATAGTGTGCACTAATTGACCAAATCCACTACTATTGACAACTTGTAGGTACTTTTTTATCACACTGCTTATTTTTTCAAATAAGCGAGACAGAAGAAATTACTTCAGTTATATTTTTTGTTTACCTATTCGTATTGTTGTGCTTCCTGATTATAATAACTAGACCCGCAAAATAAATAAATCCATGCAGCCTAATCAATTCAAA
Organism: Limonium bicolor; assembly: GCA_023374045.1. NCBI lineage: Eukaryota > Viridiplantae > Streptophyta > Magnoliopsida > Caryophyllales > Plumbaginaceae > Limonium > Limonium bicolor. The sequence goes on from CM041779.1 coordinate 299,044,249, forward strand.
CAAGAAATAGGAAGCAAGTCTAACCTGAGGTGAGATCAAAAACTGATTTCACGTATAAGATTGCCAAGGTGGGTGAGTTCTCTGAGAATTTTTCCACACACGCTGTTTTTGTTCAGTAGCCTACAAGAAGATTGAGCAGAGTATAAATTATAAGATAATAATAACTCTTCTTATTAAAAGGATTTAGTTTACAAACAGATAAAAAATATTCTCATTCCTTATTAATAGGTTTTAGTTTACAAACCAGATTAAAAAAATATTCTCATTCCTGCTTCCTCTACGGCACATTCATACAAAATAATAATAATAACTCTCCTCACTCCTTATTAATAGGCTTTCATTTACAAACAGATAAAAACAATATTCTCATTCTAAATACATGCGTCAAACATGATCAAATCAAACAAAGTCCTCAAATCAATATGAAACTATTAGTAAACGAATTAGCAATCAAAACAAAGATACGAAAAAGTAATTAAGTCACAATCCTAAATCAAAATGTCTGGAAGGAATGTAATTAGAATGCAAGAGTTACTTACACTTATAATTTATATTGACATGGTGAAGAGCATGTTAAACAACTAGACTAGTGTGTCTATCTCCCATTTAACTAATACACTTAATCACACGGAATGTTAAAAATATAACTTAATTGTTCAATAGTTGTGTTTGTTATTCAAAGGTCATGTCTATATTAAAGAGTCATGTTTGTAGAGTTGTATCTTTGTGTAGAGTCACACCCTTTCAAAGAGTAGCATCCAAGAGTCACTTGCTACCATTATATAAGGAGGGTGTTGTTGTAAGCAGTTATTGAAGTCATCAATCAAACATATTTACTTCTCTCCATCTATCTCCTATTTTTCTCCCAACAAACTGGCATCAGAGCCATACATCCTTCTTCCATCTAAATCTAAAATTTCCACCCAGAAACCATACGCACGGTTTCTTCACATCTATGAATTATCTCCTCTGGTTTGCTCAAGATTGCAAAGCGGTGCAACCGATCAAGGAAGAAGATAACTGATTGTTGGTGAAATCTAGAAGCAAATTCTCGGTTGCAAGCGAGAAAGAGGACTAGAATTTGTCGAAGGAAATAAATAAAAAAGCGAGAAAGGAGGACAAAGAAAGAAGTTACGGGGAGAAGAAAACGAAATTGGAGTATTTGTTTTCATCTGGTTATTTCTTTTGAAAAGGAGGAGGGTGCAAAAAAAAATTGATGAGAGAAAAAGAAGAGAAGGAATCAGGCGTGGAGAAAAAAGGGTGGAGAAAGATTTCTGGAAATAGGAAATTGTGAAAAAGAGGAGAAGTTACGGGAGTGAAGAAAAGATAAGGAAGTTAAAAAAAAAGGTGTGTGAAGATATACGTAGGGGAGAGAAATTATAGAGAAGAAAAAGGAGAAAAAAAATGACTTCAAATTTTCCATTTGTATTTCCTCGTCTTACAAAAGACAATTATGAGAATTGGAGTATTCGCATGAAGGCTTTACTCGGAAGCCAAGAAGTATGGGACATTGTAGAAAAAGGCACCACATCTACATCAACAACTCCTGCAGATGAAGTGAAGAAACAACAAAAGAGAGATCAACAAGCCCTCACCCTCATCTATCAATGTTTAGATGAGACCATGTTTGCAAGAATTGCGAACGAGACCACGGCGAAAGGAGCATGGGAAATCCTGAAGAACTCTTACCAAGGCGTAGAAAAAGTGAAGAAAGTACGCCTTCAAGCATTGCGAGGAGAGTTCGAAGCACTTCGGATGAAAGAGTCTGAAACCGTTGCAGATTACTTTACAAGAGTGCTTGTCGTGGTCAACCAAATGAAAAGGTATGGTGAGAAAATTGAAGACATAAGTGTGGTAGAGAAAATTCTTCGTTCTCTACATGCAAGGTTTGATTACATAGTGGTGGCCATCGAGGAGTCCCAAAAGTTGGAGACAATGACAGTAGATCATCTCATGGGTTCACTACAAGCCCATGAAGAAAGATTTACAAAAAGGAAAGAGTCTTCAACTGAACAAGCCCTAGCCACACAACTCACGTTAAAAGATGATGATCGTGAGAGGACCACACGAGGACGTGGTCGAGGAAGAGGCCGGGGTAGAGGAAGACAAGGACGAGGAGGATATGGAAGAGGAAACCAAGACAGTTTTGGGGAGAGAAGCCAACATTTTAGAGGTCGAGGAAGAGGATACAGTCAGAATCAAAGAGGGGACAGGTACAAAATTCAATGTTACAAATGTCAGAAATATGGTCATCTTGCACGTGATTGTTGGAGTGCAGAAAAATCAAATAATGAAGATGCCAAGTTTGCACAAACAACGGAGAATGATGTTGTTTTGCTATTCTCAAATCAAATCGAGAATGGTGTCAAAACGAATGGGTGGTATCTTGATAATGCGGCAAGCAATCACATGTGTGGAGATAAAAGCAAATTTGTGGAGATCGATGATTCTATCAATGGATTTGTCACATTTGGAGACAATTCCAAAGTACCCATCAAAGGATAAGGCATCGTGATGATTCGTACAAAGAATGGTGATCATCAATTCATCGGTAATGTATATTACATACCAAGCATGAAAAGTAACATTCTAAGTATTGGACAACTCATGGAAGGAGGTTATGATATTAATATGAAAAATCGTATGCTTTTCCTAACGGATGGTTATGGAAAAATGGTTACGAAGGTGCCGATGTCAGAAAATAGAATGTTTATTCTTGATATTGAGACTACCGTTGCGAAGTGTTTGAAAACTTGTGTCAAAGACGAATCCTGGGTTTGGCATCTGAGGCTTGGACATGTGAACTTTGAAAGATTGAAGATGATGGGTCAGAAAAGGATGGTGAAAGGTCTCCCGTATATCAACCACCCAGAACAGTTTTGTGAAGGATGTTTGGTTGGAAAGCAATTTCGGAAGAGTTTTCCAAAAGAATCCACTACAAGAGCAAGAAAACCACTTGAACTTATTCATGTCGATGTCTGTGGGCCAATCACACCAACGTCCCTTGGTTCAAGTCGGTACTTTCTACTCTTTATTGATGATTATAGTAGAAAGACATGGGTTTATTTCTTGAAAGAAAAATCTGAAGTTTTCTCTATGTTCAAGAAATTCAAGTCTTTCATTGAAAATCAAAGTGGATATAATATCAAGTCAATGAGAACGGATAGAGGTGGTGAATTTACTTCACATGAATTTAATGAATTTTGTGAAGTGAATGGCATTAGAAGGTTTCTGACAGTTCCAAAGTCTCCTCAACAAAATGGCGTGGCAGAAAGAAAGAATCGAACCATTCTTAATATGGCTCATAGTATGTTGAAGAGCAAGGACATGCCAAAAGAATTTTGGGCTGAAGCGGTGGATTGTGCAGTATATCTCTCCAACCGTTGTCCCACGAGAAGCCTTCATGACAAGACCCCACAAGAAGCATGGAGTGGTTTCAAGCCAAATTTGTCTCACTTGAGGATATTTGGATCCATTGCCCATGTGCATGTTCCCGATCAAGAAAGGAGAAAACTTGATGACAAAAGCAAGAAGTACATTTTCATTGGCTATGATCAGAAATCCAAAGGATACAAGCTTACAACCAAGTCTTGGAAAAATCTTGGTGAGCAGAGATGTTATTTCAAGAAGAAGAAGTCTGGGATTGGAGTGATGATGATAAGATGCGATATAGTTTCCCCACTCGCCAATGATGAAGTTCAAGAGGATGAACCAAATCCTGAGCCCGCGACACCAATAATTCCACAACATCATCATCATTTGTCACACCCACACAGACATCCTTTGCAACAACATCACCTTCTACCTCAGATGAAAATTCCAGTGAACCATTGAAGATGAGAAGGCTTGAAGATATCTATAGGGAACTTGATCAACAAGAAAATGAAGAGGAATGTACTCTTACTGTCATTTTGCAGATTGTGAACCTCTTGGTTTCGAAGAGGCAATGAAAGATAAGAAATGGAGGATAGCCATGGATGAAGAGATCAATCCATTGAGAAAAATGATACTTGGGATCTTGCGACCCTGCCAAAAGGAGAAAAACCTATTGGTCTTAAATGGGTTTATAAGTTGAAGAAAGAACCCAAAAGGAGAAATAGAAAGATATAAGGCGAGATTAGTAGCCAAAGGTTACAGTCAACGTCCTGGAGTTGATTATGGTGAAGTATTTGCCCCCGTTGCCCGATTAGAAACCATTCGGTTGATTGTTTCTCTCGCTGCCCAGAAGAAATTGAAAATATATCAGATGGATGTAAAATCAGCATTCTTGAATGGAGTGCTTGAAGAGGAGGTGTATGTTGAACAACCTCCAGGTTATGAAGTCAAAGGCCATGAAGGGAAAGTATTGAAACTAAAGAAAGCCTTGTATGGTTTGAAGCAAGCACCGAGAGCATGGAACAGCCGGCTTGACAAATACCTTCAAAATAATGGTTTCATCAAGTGCCCATATAAATCAGCCCTCTATGTGAAGATATGTAAGAATGATGATATCTTACTTGTCTGCATATATGTTGATGACCTGATTTTTACTGGAAGTAATCCAAGAATGTTTGGTGAGTTCAAGAAAATCATGACCAAGGAGTTTGAGATGACGGATCTTGGTCTTATGTCCTATTATCTTGGCATTGAGATAAAACAAAAGGAAGATGGTGTTTTTATCTCACAAGAAAATTATGCAAGGGAGGTGCTGAAGAAATTCAAGATGGAAGATTGCCATCCGATATGTACACCAGTAGATTGTGGCACAAAGTTATCAAAGAACGATGAAGGAGAAAAGGTAGATCCTACGACTTTCAAAAGTCTTGTTGGAAGTTTAAGATATTTGACATGCACAAGGCCGGATATTCTTTATGGAGTTGGTCTCATTAGTCGCTACATGGAGTCTCCATCAACGATTCACTTTAAAGCGGCTAAAAGAATTCTCCGATATTTAAAGGGAACAATCAACTATGGATTGTTTTATTCATCCTCTGATGACTACAAACTTGTTGGGTATAGTGACAGTGACTGGGCAGGAGATATTGATGACAGAAAGAGCACTACAGGTTTTGTATTCTACATGGGAGACACAGCATTTTCGTGGAGTTCAAAGAAGCAACCGATTGTCACACTCTCCACATGTGAAGCTGAATATGTCGCTGCCACATCATGTGTATGTCATGCCATATGGTTGAGAAGAATGTTAAGAGATTTGAAGACTTCTCAAGAGAAGGCGACAGAGATTTATGTTGACAATAAATCGGCTATTGCTCTAGCCAAGAATTCAGTGTTTCATGACAGGAGCAAACACATTGACACGAAGTATCATTTCATCCGTGATTGTGTTGCTGTCAATGAAGTAGAGTTGAAGTTCGTGAAGACTCATGATCAAGTTGCAGATATCTTCACGAAGCCATTGAAGAAAGACGTATTTAGCAAGTTACGTTCTATGTTAGGAGTCATGAACAATTAAGATTAAGGGGGAGTGTTAAAAATATAACTTAATTGTTCAATAGTTGTGTTTGTTATTCAAAGGTCATGTCTATATTAAAGAGTCATGTTTGTAGAGTTGTATCTTTGTGTAGAGTCACACCCTTTCAAAGAGTAGCATCCAAGAGTCACTTGCTACCATTATATAAGGAGGGTGTTGTTGTAAGCAGTTATTGAAGTCATCAATCAAACATATTTACTTCTCTCCATCTATCTCCTATTTTTCTCCCAACACGGAAGTGGGGAAGGCAACAGTGGGAATGATTCATCTGATAAATCTGACTCGCATGTGGCTTCTCCCAAGGAAGATTTCAATCCAGTAGTTTATAAACTTGTCCGGGTTGATTTTGATGGGAGGGTGGTTCCTGCTACTGATGACGAGCTTATGGTGGTTGATGATTTCTTAGATTATGAAAACAGTGACTTTTTCAGTTGAAGATGATGTGCAAACAACGGCTAAGGATTATGTAGTTCCTCCAGCAACTTTACCTACGTTTTCTACCATGGAGCACAATGAAACTGCAGTTTCTGAACCTCTTTTGTCTGCTGGAGATGCATTAAATAACTATGACATGGTTGCTGCTAAGCTTGAAGGATTAGTGGCTAAGGGTGCCAGAGAAGCAGAAGTGCAGGCCATCATTTCAGAAGTACCTCAGATCATTCTGAGATGTATAAGTCGAGATGAGGCTGCCTTGGCTGTGGCGCAGAAGGTTTTAAAGGTTTATATGAAAATTCAGCTAACAGCTTGCATGTTCGTGCTCATCTAGCAAACAAGTAAATGTGGGTTTAATTCTATCAGTTTGCAGCGGAAATACTACTACTACGGCGGGTGATACAACACCGCTAACCGCACATACGGCTAGCTAGGATAATACTACCTACAGTGACGGTCTGATGCCTAAGTATACCGAGCTACTACATTCCATACCGATTACAAAAGATTAACATTCTTACATTACTGGATCACCGAGTATTTAAAGTGTTTAATTACATCCCTTTCCAATCTTCCCAAAAGAATGAGTTTCTACCAACTACTCATCTACACCAATTCCCCATCCTTTCATTATCCAAAAGGGTGTACCCTATGGTACACCGGCTAACAAAATCCTACAGTCGTGTACAACATAGTACACCATTCACATTTCATTGTTTACAGACAAAAAGAAATCAACTTAAATCTTTTCATGGTCTTCACCCTTCTCGAGTACCTGCGTGTAGTAAAAACATCGTCCCAAGGGGCTCAGCAAAAGCTGCGCATAAACTCCGCATATACCGCGTGCTAGCTAGGGCACGCCGACTATTTACGGTCGACTGTACATGCGATTCATTAATTTCATACATACATGTTTTACATACAACATACATTCATTCACAATACCATTCACAATCCATACAACAATACAATCGCATACACATTACTTACCTTTTCAAGGGTTAGCCAAATTGTGCATCCGGGTTAATCGGAATGCTTATTACTCTTTTACTCATTACACATTACTTGCTCTTCTTTACTTACTTACTTTCATTTACTTACTTACTCATTCTTACTTACTTACTCTTACTCATGTTAAGTCGGTATGACCTCCGGCCCGGGGACTACACCGTCCCACCACCGGGATTTACTTGACTCACCAATCCGGGATGCTACCCATTTAAGGGGTTTGGGCCGCGGACCAGTTTAAGAGTCAGGACTTGGATCCAACCTCTTGTGTCTCCGCATCCTCACGCGTGGCTGAAACTATATCGGACTTCTACTCATTCCAATTTAATTACCATTTTAAGTTAGATTGGTTAGCTTGTTAGGAATCAGTTAGAAGTCCAATCACAACACGTTCGGGCACAGTACAATACATCATACATACACACACAACATATTCATCCATACATTTCATGAAGTATACAAACTAAGATTTAAAGATAATATACAACAAGATACAACACTACATATTCACAAGTAAGCATGATAACTCCAATTCGTGCGTTTATCTTATTTGGTGATCAATTAGCACACAACACACAAATCAGAGTAACCAAGATAGCATACGGGGCATGAGGAATTCATACCGTTCACCGTTGTACTTGTATCCGACGTTCCTCCGGTGTTCACAAATCAAATCCTATGATATACATACAATCGAGTGATTAATCTAACTATCATTAACTTAACCCGATTACTCCTACGCTTCCTAACTCATACTCACTAAGTCTTGACAATTCTTACACTTACACATTGTTTACTTACTCTTCATTACTTTAAGTTTATTTTTCTTACTTAACAATGATGTACCTATATATATGTACATATATATATGTGGGTATACATATATATGTATATATATATACATGCTTGTCATAATTATATTTTTTTTTGTTTGACCCGACCGACCTTACCCAGGGTCGGACCCAAGGTCGGTCGAAGTCAGTAGGGTACATACGCTGGAAGATTACAGGGCCGACCGACCTTGCAAGTCCGGTCCCAAGGTCGGTCCATTCCAGTGAGTTTTGGTTTTGATATTCTAAAGTCGACCGACCTTGCAAGTCCGGTCCCAAGGTCGGTCCATTCCAGAAGGTTTTGTTACGGGAAATTTTCTGGCCGACCGACCTTGCAAGTTCGGTCCCCAAGGTCGGTCCATTCCAGAAGGTTTCCGTCATTGTAAATCTGGGCTCGACCGACCTTGCAAGTCCGGTCCCAAGGTCGGTCCAGTCCAGTAATTGCATTTTTATTTCTGTTTTCAGTCCCTCTTCTTACCCATTACTTCCCCATTGTTCCTACACTTAATCCTACATGTTTTAACACTAATTAAACCTCCTAATACACCTTAGCTCATCCATTAACTCATTACTCATTCCTATACTAATTCACACACTTGTTTTCTAATTTCCATTTCAACACTTACTTTGTTTCTCCCTAGCATAGTTATGCTACAGATTTTGACTCTAACTCACTCCATCCACAGCTCCCTCTTCTAATGTCATTTCTAAAGCTTCTAATGCGTTAGACATCTCTCCTAACTTACCCTCTCACTATCTCCAATCAAAATCTGTTACAAGCATATGTTTTTCACCTAGTTTCTAGTTCTAGGTAAATTTTGCCATAGTCTCCCCTATATTTATACACTCTCACCACATGATTTAGCTCACAAAACAACACTCATTTCACCTATTTGCAAACAGTATCAATATACCAAACTCTCCAACACAATACTACACTAAACAACATTAAATTCCTGCACTCAAACATTAATTCCCATCTAGGTTTCAACAAGCTTTTACATGTCTTTTAAAGGTTTGAAACATTTGGATTCTCTTACACATTACTCTACTACTCAATACCATTTCCATTACTCATTTCAAACTGCTAAAATCTGTTACATACACATATACAAGACTACACAAGGATGAGTATGATTACCTTGTTTCTCTTCTAGTTTTTCTTTTCTTCTTCTTGCCTCTTCCTTCTTCCTTTTCTCTCTCTCTACCGATTATAGCACTTCCAAATTCTAACATTACAGCCCATACATACACACCATTTTAATACACTAACTAACCCTTACCATCTTTAAGCTTAAAGGTAAGTTTTAGGGTTTAGAAATTTCTTTACCTTGCAAGGGTGTAAGTGAAGCTTGGAATGGCTCAAGAACAAGATTTCCCACTCTCCAAAGAAGCCAAAATCGACTAGAGTACAAAGAACCAAACAAGGGTTTAGTCTAAATTTTGTTTTGCCCACAAGGGTAGAAAAAGGTAAGTTTTCAAGAATGTTTTTACCTCAAAATGACAAGGAGAAGGAGGTGGTTCTAATGGTAGTCTTGAAGCTCCAAATGCTACACACCCATGGAGATAAAGATGCTCGTTTTCGGATTTTGAAAGGAGGAATATGTTCTCCTTGGTTAGGGGATTTCAATGGTATAATTTTTATAATTTTTGATGAAGGTTCAAGGGATTAACAAGAGGAGAGAAGTTGAGTTTTTGTGAGGTTGCTCATTTCTCCATTGTTGTCCGGTTGGGGAAGAAGAAGAGAATAGAGAGTGAGGGAGATGGGGGCTGTTACGTGAGTGAAGAGAATGAGGGTAGGAGAGAGAGTGAGTGAGTGAGGTAAGTAAAGTAATGTTACTTTTTGCTTTTTAATGTTTTGTTGTTTTGCACATAAGAAGAGAATTAAGAGAGGGTGTGAGAGAGGGGTCAAAATCGGACCACACAGCCCACACACACACACTCTACTTTTTATTTTAAAAGTGGACACATGAGTTTGAGTTATTTATGTTTCTACCCCACAACTTCCCGTTTTTGACAGTTTTTACTAATTTCTCGTTTTATTGATTTTATTGGTTCTAAAGCTTCACTAATATTTATTAATGACTATTTAGTTGACCAAAATTGTTACGAGTCTATTTGACCCGCTTAAAGTCACGTTTTCCCGGTTTCCTCAAAAAACGTGCTTTAAGGCCCGTTAGTGTTTTTAATCCGTTTTAAGGATCCGTTTTCTTCGGGATTTGTTCCCTCATGATTATTTAGACATAATTAAGCTTCTAGATTACTTATTAGCCTAATTAATCACTATTTTTAATTACAGGGTATTTCAATCTACCCCCCTTAAGAAACTTTGCCCTCAAAGTTGCTCAAGGTTAATAGTTTAATAATTCTACTCATTAGGCAAACCAATTGCCATAATGTGTCTTACTACCACCTATGAGGTGTTTACTTCTTCCACATTGCAAACATACACAATTCAAGCACAATACGAATTCACATACACAATACACCATTTCCATACATACCATCACATCCACATTACACAATACGCCACTGCAATTCACAATACACATTACACCAATACACCATACATTGCACATACACATCCATACACTACACATAACACATACATACATTCACATACCAACACACTCCGCACTACATGTGCCATCAAAATTCTATTACAATACCTACTCACTATGCAATGTTCACCCCAAAGCAATGCAAAAGCAAAAAGCTCTACCTCCCTTAAAAGGGGTACGCCCCGTACTCGTATGTACTAAATACTAGACTATCTAGTCTATGGATAACTGTGGGTACTTCGCCTTCATGGCAGCTTCCAACTCCCATGTCGCTTCTTCGACATCATGGTTTGACCATAGGACCTTCACCAGTCGTATAGACTTATGGCGAGTGTCTTGGTCTTCCTATCAAGGATTCTCACTGGGGTTTCGACATATCTCATGGTCGGCTCAATGGATAGTCTCTCGGGCTCTAGGACATGAGAAGGATCAGCAATATACTTCTTGAGTTGTGACACATGAAAGACATCATGTACACGCCCCAAGTCCTCAGGTAGTGCTAACCTATAGGCTACGGATCCAACTCTCTCGGTGATAGTGTACGGCCCTACAAATTTTGGGCTTAGCTTACCCTTCTGACCAAAACGGAATACGCCCTTCATAGGTGAAACTCGCAAGAACACTTGGTCGCCCACGGCGAACTCAAGGTCGCGTCGTCTCACATCCGCATAGGATTTCTGTCTATCTTGGGCTGCCTTCATATTGGCTCGGATTTGTTGCACTTCCGCTTGGACTTGTTCTAGATACTCCGGTTCTATGATGACCGCTTCGCTTGACTCATCCCAACACAAGGGTGTACGACAAGGTCTACCGTATAGGGCTTGGAAAGACGACATCTTAATCGAAGCATGGTAGCTATTATTGTATGAAAACTCGATAAGATGAAGCTTATCTAACCAACTCCCCTGAAAGTCTAAGGCACATGCCCGAAGCATGTCCTCTAGTGTCTGGATGGTCCTTTCTGTCTGACCGTCAGTCTGAGGATGGAAGGCGGTACTCAACTTCAATTCTGTACCCAACGCTTCCCGTGTGGCTCTCCAGTATCTCGAAAGAAATCTGGTGTCTCAGATACTATAGTTTTCGGGACTCCGTGATGTATGATAATCTCCTCGTCGAATAGCTCTGCGAGCTTCACTACCTTCCAGGTGTCCTTCATCGGTATGAATCTGGCAACCTTGGTAAGGCGATCGACTACAACCCAGATCATGTTGAGTCCTCCCCTGGCAGGTGGGAGTCCTACAACAAAATCCATGGAGATATCGTGAAATTTCCACTTCGGAACTGGCATCAATTGTACTATTCCGCCCGGTCTACGATGTTTGAATTTCACTTTCTAGCATGTCAAGCATCTCAATACATACTCTGTCACATTTGATTTCATTCCAGACCACCAGAAGTACCTCTTCATGTCTTTGTACATCTTGGAGGCTCCTGGATGGACTGACAACGTAGAACTGTGTGACTCTCGCAGGATGCGATCCCTTAGCTCAGCATTACTTCGGGGGACGCATAGCCTGCCATTCAACCGAATCAGACCATCTTCATGCAAGTTAAAATCATATTTCTTCTTTTCAAATGTACCATTTTCGATCTTTTGTCTGATTTCGGTTAGGTAAGGGTCGCTCAACTGAGCATCTCGCACCTCGTCAACCAAGCTAGAAGAAGCAAGTAGCGAATGGAGCGAGTGTGCTCGACGGCTCAGGGCGTCGGCTACAATGTTTGCCTTCCCTTCCTTATACTGTAGGTCGATGTCGTAGTCTGAGAGAAACTCCATCCACCTTCTCTATCTCAAATTCAGTTCTTTCTGCGTGAATACATACTGTAAGCTCTTATGGTCGGAGTAGATGGTGATACTTACCCCATAAAGATAGTGTCACCATATCTTCAGGGCGAAGATAATGGCTCCTAACTCTAAGTCGTGTGTCGGGTAATTCTCCTCATGCTTTTTCAGCTGGCGGGAGGCATAAGCTACAACCTTGTCATGCTGCATGAGTACGCATCCCATTCCCTTGCCTGATGCATCACAATATACCTCAAATCCCTCTGTGCCCTCCGGAAGAGTAAGGATAGACGCTGAGGTCAATGAGTCTTTTAGGCTCTGAAATGATAATTCGCACTCGTCTATCCATACAAACGGTGCATCTTTCTTCATCAGTGTAGTCATGGGCTTAGCGACTTTCGAGAAGTCCTTTACAAATCTCCGACAATAACCGGCTAGACCTAGAAAGCTCCTAATGTCGGTAACAGTCTTGGGTCTAGGCCATGATCGTACAGCTTCTATCTTAGAAGGGTCAACTGAGATACCTGCGCTCGAGATGACATGACCAAGGAATGATACCTGATTTAGCCAGAACTCGCATTTGGAGAACTTCGCATACAGCTGGTTCTCGCGCAGTGTCTCAAGTACTTTCCTCAAACGAATTTCGTGTTCCTCTGCTGATTTTGAGTATACGAGGATGTCGTCGATGAAGACAACAACCGAAGTGTCCAACTCTCACTGAATAGTCGATTCATGAGATCCATGAATTTTGCTGGTGCGTTTGACAAACTGAATGGCATGACGGTGAATTCGTAGTGGCCATATCTGGTACGGAATGCCGTTTTCTCAATGTCTTGCTCTTTGATAGCAATCTGATGATACCCGGAACGGAGGTCGATCTTGGAGAAGACTGAGGCTCCTTTCAGCTGGTCGAATAAGTCGTCGATGTGTGGCAATGGGTATTTATTTTTTACTGTGACCGCATTCAACTCGTGGTAGTCAATACAAAGTCGGAGACTACCGTCCTTCTTCTTCACAAAGAGGACCGGTGCTCCCCAGGGTGATACGCTCGGGCGTATAAACCCTTTGTCGAGTAGATCACGTAATTGCTCCTTCAGTTCTGTCATTTCAGCAGGTGTCATACGGTACGGTGCCCTAGCAATGGGACCGGTACCTGGCAAGAGGTCAATTTCAAATTCTACCGCTCTCTGAGGTGGCATGCCGGGTAGCTCCTTAGGGAATACATCGGGAAATTCGGATACAATCGGTACTTCATCATTAAACTCTGGATCTCTCTCCAGGTCTTGTACATAACACAAATACACTTCATGGCCCTTTCTGAGCTCCCAGTACATAGCCATGGCGGAGATGAGTGTGGTCGAAGGCTCTCTCGGTCTCTGGCGGTAAGATACAGTAACCCCAAATGGACTCTTGAGCAGCAATCGATGCTCGGCGCAGAGGATTCTACCCTTGTGCCGCTCCAACCAATTCATTCCAACTATTACATCGAATCTCAACCTGTTAAACTCGATGAGGGAGATGGGAAATGATTCGCCTTTGATTTCAATCGTGGCTGATTGATAATACTTGGTGCACTGTACTCGCTCCTTCGATGGGATAGTAACCAGAAAATTCGGTAGCTCATCCGCATCTAGCCCCAACCTCTTCACAAAGGAAGGTGATACGAAGGTGTGAGAGGCGCTGGAGTGAATAACACATTGGCTTCAATGCCGTTCACTGGGAAGGTTCCCGTTAAGATGGTACCGCTTTTGTCGGCTTGCGCTTCGGTGAGGATACTCAGGTTACCTTCGGTACCGAGTCCACAACCTATTGAAGTCACAATTTCATAAGTATTGATGGTGGACACAAGTGGAATTTAAATCAACACTGCTCTTTATTGATAAACCAACCATCATACATACTGTGTCTCTAATACACGTTACTAATACATTACATGATACTATGAATTTAATACTTCCTAAAGGTAAGGTTCAGGCGTCCCGGTTTCATGTGTGTGGCATTGATTATTGTCGGCGGTGCCGTATTCAACTTGATCTTGTTGATCCCGTGATACAACATCCTAGAGTTCCCACCCATGATTAGGACATCTCCTGAGCTCAATGCCAATTTCTGTGCGAGGTCCACACGCTTCTGCTCGCTATACATAAATACGGCGTCATCACCAATGGACCAAGACACTACGGGCACTCCTTGTTCAAGAGATTCTGCTGTCTCATCCTTGTCTTGGTGTAACCCAAGTCGTCCTTCTTTCTCATAGAAGTTGACGATACAGAGGTCCGCTTCAAGTGCGGGAATCGGATCACATTCACATTGTTGTGCAAGTTCTACTGCTTGTGTGACAAGTGTCTGAAACTCTGGAGGTATTGTCGGTGGCGTCGCTCTGTCTTGAGTTCGTGTCTCTTGGTATGTCTTGGTATAAGGATTCCAATCCTTTCCCAAGCACATCATTCTCAGCTTCATTTTCGCTCCACCGGGGAATTCGGGTGTAGAAAATCCTCCTTGACCTGTTCCTAGTTCGTTGCATCGTCGGATGATTGCAATTTGGGCTTCGGGTGTCAGGTATCCCTTTAGTAGAATCATACCTGGTCGGATGACCTGACACTGTTAACTGGAGTAGTGGTAGTTGGTGATGTCGATCTCTTGTTGATTTGGTTTCGAAGGTATCGGATAGCAGATATTAAAACTGCCTATGGTTGTAAATTTCATCTACGGTGAGTACTAGTTTCAACTACTTCATTCATGCTCAATACACACTTCAATTCATTTACTCATGCATTCGTTCAAACAGTTACTCCATTACTTAGACATGCTTCTCAGGGATTCAAGGTTTAGATTTACCTGGGCCGGACTTGGAACCGGACCCATCACGGTCTATAACATGCAAGACAGGCTGCCTCTGGGGTGCGCCCCTCTGAGTACCCTGGGATCCCTGTCCCTATGGTGCCTGCTGTTGGAGAAATATGTGACTACTTCTACAACCTAGGCAGTGTACCTATCGTTTTGCGGAATAGTGGAATTGTGGGGTGTCGAACTCTTGGGGACCTTGCTGTGGTTTAACTGATAGTGTAAATTAACTGAGAATTCTAATTAGACTGTTGAATAGAAACTTATCACTTTTTTAGGGAGATTGTGGTTTAACACTTAATGCAAACAAAATAATAAAAAGAACAATTAATCAAAACAGAATAATAATAGCAGTTATAAAACTCTTTTGTTTTTAAGGAAGCACCCTGGGTTGTTCTGCTCACCTATTTTACTCAATTATATTACTGTAAACTTTCACCACTTTAGCGATAAACTCAAGAATCTTAATTAGTTTATTGACCGTTCCCTGTGCAATAAACCCTGATTAATTTAAACAACAAGTGCAATCCCTGCTCAAGTTATTATAAATTAATCGCATTATTAGCAATTCCTATTGGAGACAGATTAACCTATAGGCGAAAACTCGCTTCTAGTCGTTAACCCGTTTTGACTTCTTTTGTCTAGAATCTTGTCTCAGCACTGCATTTTAACAAGAAACTACAAATATCACTTTAATAATTGGCCTGAAGATTAAAGCGCATTAAGGACGAGAATCAAAATATTGCTTGAACAGATTATATTAGAAAGTCTATGTAACACGATTTAATAAAATAGGCTTGCTTCCCAACCCGGGAGGCTAGGATTATTACTCACACATAATTATAAATACAAACTTCATAAGTACGATAGACATTAAAACAGAGTAAATTTAAGAAAAGGAAGAACTCTCTGCATTCGCACGGGCTTATTTGGTGATGGCAAATGATGAAAATGAAGTGGCGATGTGGATGTATGGAGATGAGATGTATGATTTTTGGAGAGAAAATGATGGTTTTGTGGAGGAAAAATGGCATTAGTTTGGGGGTGCAATGAGATATGGATTAATGGGGGGTTATAGGTTTATTTATAGTGAAAATGGGGATAAAAGAGAGGGGGTGTCGGTGTGAATTGGTAAATATTATTTAACCAATTCACACCCATCGACATGCCCCTGTACGCTGGCAGATTACGCGTGTCCGGACCACTGTCTGGACCATACTGGTCCGGACATGTCGATCTTCTTCTCGGGTGCGCTGGCATGTATTGGTCCGGACCACTCATTCGGACACTGGTCGGACCAAACTTCAATTGCCTCTAAAATATTCGTTTTAGCTCCGATTTGATCCCCGTTTGCACCTACGCGTTCGTCTCTTCGTGTGCTTTGCTCCTAGCTTGGTTTTCCTCATGTTTAACCAATAAATTTGTGAGATAATCAATAAAACATAAACTAGAGGAAAAACATACGATAAGTGAGTAATATTATCCTGAAAGCAAGTAAGTACAAGGTAAATTAAACCCTTAAATGTCTATGTATTTCTCACTTATCAAACTCCCCCATACTTATCTTTTGCTTGTCCTCAAGCTAATCTTTCTGACATAATGTTTAAACAAGTTAAACAGACAATAATCAAGTAAGGAGAGCACAGAAGAGGTAATTGCCAATCTTTTCAGATTTTAAAAGGGTACTAATAACATTAAATTTATTAGATATATTTCTCCATTTTTGAGAATAACCCTGAAGTCCTACAAAAGAAAGAGAAGCAGTACCATGAGAATTCTGCTTTTAACCTTGAGCCAATCCACCATTTTCTTTCACATTTCCTTTGAACGACAAGGGGCATGAAGTAAAATCTTATTCCATTGTACCTTTCAATGCCACATACTCATGATCCATAATGAAGTAGTTATTATCATTTTAGTGCAGAATGCATAGATACTTCAATTTTAAAGTTCATTTTTCTTTTACCTCAAACTTTTCTCTCCACCCTTGTTGCGGTTTTGGGTCTACTATCCCAGATACCGAGTACCTTTGGTAGCCGGGTGATGAAGCACCCCTAAGAACTTAATAACCGAGTGGACGAGGCCTGTTTAGGATCAGAATATGCCTGTCTGGATCAGAGGAGTACCTTGCCTTGTTCTTTTTCCACCATTTCTTTCCAAATCAAATCCAGGCTCAAAGTCAAAACAAAATTCAAATGATAATTTCCTCAGAATTTTTAGCATTGAGTAAGGATCAGAGTGGTTTAATTTTTTTTGTGTACCCTTTAAACCTGTTAATACCGGCATTACTCCCTCTATGGCTCCTTCTTTGATTATTAATCACTTAACAAATTTAAACACAGTGTTGAAAAAGAGACCAACTTAAGAGCAAGCTTTTGATTATTATATCTCCCCCATACTTGAACCAAAGCAATGCCCTCATTGCATAGAAAGAATTAAAATAATAGGGCATGCAGACTACCTGGGTAATGATCATAAAGCATGGCAATAGGAAATATTGAAAATTTAAAGAGCAAGGTAAAGATAGTGTACTCCCCAGATTTATGTAGAATATGTAGTGTAGCTCCCCCACACTTGAGTTCAGCTGTCGCAATGTGCAAGATGTTCCTGTAATAAATATTCTAAACAACCACAAGAACTCAAGTTAATTCTCCTCGTTCTCTCTCCTTTTTTTTATAAAATATGATACAAAATATAAACACATATAGATTAAAAAGATAGATAGTAGGGTGCCTCCTACCAAGCTGCCCATCTTTATGGTCTTTGGCTAGACCGTACCTGAGTAATTAAGTTGTGACTGGATCTTTGAGAAGAAGCGCAGAAGCCTCTTCATTGTCTAAAGTGTTTCCCAGAAATAATTTTATTCGAGCTCCATTTACTTTAAACGATCCTCCTTTCTTATTGTCCAATTACACAGCTCCATAAGGAGAGGTGGATATGATTTTAAATGGTCCAGACCAGAAGGATTTTAACTTAGAACTTAAGTCTGGAGTTATAAAGAAGGACGTGATCTCCCGCTTTGAATTCTCGCTTGGCAATCATCTTATCGTGCCAACGCTTGGTCTTCTCCTAATAAATCACTGCATTCTCATATGAGTTGTGCCTCAGTTCTTCTAGCTTAGTCAGTTGGAACTTCCTTTTGCCACCGGCTTGTTGTAGATTAAAGTTCAACACCTTTAGAGCCCAATAAGATTTATGCTCTAATTCCACGGGCAAGTGACATGCCTTCCCAAAAACTAGTTTGTAGGGAGACACGCCAATAGGTGTTTTGAAGGCGGTACGGTATGCCCAGAGCGCATCATCCAATTTAATGGACCAATCCTTTCGAGAAGAGCTCACCGTCTTCTGCAAAATCCATTTTAGCTCTCTATTTGTTATCTCTGCCTGACCATTCGTTTGAGGATGGTATGGTAGAGCAACCTTATGTCAGACTCCATATTTCTTCAAGAGAGCATCAAAATGGCGATTGCAGAAGTGAGATCCACCATCGCTGATTATTGCTCTAGGAACACCGAATCGAGTGAAAATGTGTTTCTTAATAAACTTCATCACAACTTTACCATCATTAGTAGAGCAAGCAAGGGCTTCCACCCATTTAGAGACATAATCGACTGCTACTAAGATGTATAAATTTCCACAAGAATTTGGGAAGGGTCCCATAAAATCAATCCCCCAAACATCAAATAATTCAACCTCTAGCATATTATTCAAGGGTAGTTCATTGCGGCGAGAAATGTTACCTTGCCTTTGACACCGATCACAAGTAGACACAAAAGCATGACAGTCTTTGTGAAGGGTGTTCCAATAGAAACCGGATTCAAGTACCTTAGCAGCTGTACGGGTTGCACCGTGATGTCCGCCGGTTTCTCTAGAATGGCAATGGAGAAGGATATTTCTGATTTCCGTCTCTGGGACACATCTCCTTATAATACCATCTGCACAGATTTTGAAAAGAAATGGATCATCCCATAAATAATGTTTGACAATCGAAAAGAACCTTTTTCGCTGCTGATATGTCATATCAGCTGGGATGATCTTCGTAGCCAGATAATTGGCAATATCGGCAAACCAAGGGTCTCCTGCCGTTTGGATTGTGAATACTGCCTCGTCTGGGAAAAACTCGTTGATGGGTCTTTCATCTTCTGGTCCCTCCATCCTTGACAAGTGGTCAGCCACGACATTCTGGATACCTCTCTTATCTCTTATCTCTATGTCGAATTCTTGTAAGAGAAGTATCCATCTTATCAACCTGGGTTTTACATCTGCTTTGGCAAATAAATACTTAAGGGCAGAATGATCAGTATGAATAATAACCTTACTACCCAATAAATATGGACGGAATTTATCCAAAGCAAAGATGACTGCCAGCAATTCTTTTTCGGTGGTGGCGTAATTTTTCTGAGCGTCGTTTAAAGTGCGACTAGCATAATAAATGACTCTCAGAACTTTATCCAATTTTTGGCACAAAACAGCACCCACCACATAATCACTGGCGTCACACATGATTTCAAAAGGTTGGGACCAGTCGGGTGATACCACAATAGGAGCAGAAACAAGTTTTTCTTTTAACAAATTAAAAGCTGCTAAACATTCATCAGAAAAATGAAATTTAGCATCTTTTGTCAGTAAAGTACAGAGAGGCTTAGAAATCTTGGAAAAGTTTTTAATGAATCTTCTGTAAAAACCAGCATGTCCAAGAAAACTTCGAATACCTCTTACAGTAGTAGGAGGTGGGAGTTTTTCTATTACCTCAATTTTAGCGCGATCCACCTCAATACCTTTTGAAGACACGTTATGTCCTAGCACGATCCCTTCACGAACCATGAAGTGACATTTCTCCCAGTTCAGGACTAGATTTGTGTCTTCACACCTGGCCAAAATAAGATCAAGATTCTCCAGGCAAGTGTCAAATGTCGAACCAAAGACAGAAAAGTCATCCATAAAGACTTCTATACATTTTTCAATGTAGTCAGAGAAAATAGCCATCATACACCGTTGAAAAGTAGCTGGTGCATTACATAATCCGAACGGCATTCTTTTATAAGCATATGTTCCATAAGGACAGGTAAAAGTAGTTTTATCCTGATCTTCTGGAGCAATTGGGATCTGAAAGTATCCTGAATAGCCATCTAGAAAACAATAGTAATCCTGACCTGCTAACCTTTCCAGCATTTGGTCAATAAAGGGCAGGGGAAAATGATCCTTACGTGTGGCAGTATTCAATTTCCTGTAGTCAATACAAACCCTCCAACGTAGTAGTGCGTTGAGGAATCAATTCACCCTTTTCGTTAGGAACTACAGTTATTCCTCCTTTTTTTGGAACCACCTGTACTGGGCTTACCCACTTGCTATCTGAAATTGGATAAATAATGCCAGCGTCAAGTAGTTTTATTACCTCTTTCTTGACCACCTCTTTTAGAACGGGGTTGAGACGCCTCTGTGGTTGTGCTAATGCCCTGAAATCATCTTCCATATATATTCGATGAGAGCACAGATGTGGGCTTATTCCTTTGATATCCGCTATCGACCAACCGATAGCGGTCGTATGTTTGCGTAGCACCCCTAAAAGTTGCTTCTCCTGCACATCTGATAATTTAGATGAGATAATAACTGGTAAATCAGATGGCTCTTTTAGAAAAACGTATTTTAAATGAGGGGAAGAGGTTTCATTTCGACTGTAGGTGCTTTTTCGATGGATGGCTTTGGTCTGTCTGCGTTTCTTTCTACTGGCTCGAATCTTTGTTGGTAGGAACGGAAATATGGCTTATGCTTGTTTAACTCTTCAGCCATGAGAGCAATATCAGGATTTTCGTCATCAGCTTCGCAAGATGCCATAAGACATCTTTCCAAAATTGTTTCTTCATCTTTGCTGAGGAACGTCTCCTGTACTAAAGAGTCAACAGTATCTATGGAAAAACAGATTTGTGTATCAGAAGGACGCTTCATGTTCCGGGTCATGTCAAAAACTACCTGTTCATCATGAAGTCTCAAAATTATTTTTCCTCCTTCAACATCAATTAAAGTTCGGGCAGTTCTCATAAAAGGTCTACCTAGGATTAGTGGAACATCTTTATCTTCCTCAATGTCTATAACAATGAAATCAGCAGGGAAAATAAATTTGCCAACAGAAACCACTAAATCTTCAACTTTTCCTTTAGGGTGAATTATGGAACGATCAGCTAGTTGTAGCTGCACAGGAGTAGGAGAGCATTGACCTATACCTAATTTCTTAAAGATAGATAAAGGCATTAAGTTAATACTGGCTCCTAAATCGCATAACCTGTTACCACAATTTATGTCTTCTATCGCGCAGGAATGATGGGAGACCTGGATCTCCCAACTTCGGTGGTAGCTTCTTTAAGAGTACTGCAGACACCTTTCGGTTAATTTCACCGTGTCATTTTCCTGTAAAGATCGCCTGTTAGACAAATATCTTTCATAAATTTTGCATAAATAGGCATTTGTGTTAAGGCATCAGAAAAAGGAATATTAATAGTTAATTTCTTAAAAATGTTAAGAAATTTTCCAAATTGGTCATCCAAATTCTTTTTCTTTAATCTATCAGGAAATGGAATTGGAATATCATATGAAACCTGGAGGTTTAATAGTAAGGGATGCAGGAGACTCCTTCTCCTTGGGAATTGTTACGTCTTCTTTGTCAGATTTTTGTTCATCAGATTTCTTCATCAGATTCAGGGACATCGGATACCAACTCTTTTCCGCTTCTCAGGGTTATTGATTTTGCATGCTCCCTGGGATTTGGATCAGTCTGGCTCGGGAGTGACCCTGTTGGTCTTTGAGCCAACTGTTGGGAAATCTGACCTATCTGTCTTTCTAAATTTGTGGTTATAGTAGCCTGATCAGCAACTTTGGCCTCTATCTCAGAAAATTTTGAATTTATCGCCTGACCTTGTTTTAGAAGCTGATTCATCATGCCTTTCAGTTCGCCCATATCTCCCTGTGAGTTGGGTGGCTGCTCCTGTTGTCGGTTGTACTGCGGTTGTCGGTTTTGGTTGAATCCTTGGTTGCTCGTCTGTGGATCATAATTCCTCCATGGTTGTTGATTGCTCCTCCAATTGTTTTGGTTGTAGGAGTTCGGATAAGGATTTGGTGGTCTGTTGTTAATTAAACTTACCTCCTCAAGGGTCCGGTTAAATCCTTGACCATCGCAGTCTGAGGTTTCATGAGCTCCTCCACAGTTTTCACAACAGGGAGTCAGATATGGGGAAGTGGCTACTGCCTTCACAGCTTTTTGTTGTGGTTGACTCAGCGTTAGTTTCTCCACAACTTTTGTGAGTGCAGCTAGTTGAGCAGATACATGATCCTGCGGGGGAATACTGTACATTCCTGTTTCTTTCTTACTTCACCTCTTCCCTTGTTTTTACACCATGTCTGGTGCTGGCGGTCATGGTATCCAGTAGTTCAACTGCTCTTCTCCGGTCAATTTCATAAAATTTCCTCCAGACGAGGAACTTAGCAACAATTTTTAGAATCATTTAAACCTCTAAAGAATGATAACACAAGTTCCTGGCTACTCATACCGTGGTGTGGGCATAATATCTGTAGTTCTTTGAATCTATCCCATGAATCATAAAGAGACTCGCCTGGTTCTTGGTAGAAGTTGGTGATCTCAGCAATTTTTTCTCTTGTTTTGGACGGGGGATAGTATTTTGCCAGAAATTTGTTTGCTAATTCGGCCCAGCTGTGGATGCTGCTGGGTTGTAAACTTCTCAGCCACCTGGAGGCGCCATCCTTCAAAGAATAGGGGAACAATTGCAAACGGATGCGCTCGTTTAGATTTCCTGTTTATTGAAAGTGTTACAAAAATCAAGAAATGCAGATATATGGTGTGGAGCATCATCTGAATCCAGCCCGCTGTATTGTCCCTGATGGTAGAGTGTGGTGATGAAACTCATTTTAAATTGCTAGACATCCAGTTCAGCCTGTGTAACTTGAGGAAGGACAATAGCAGAGGGCCTCCCTTCGACCGACGGTTGTTGGTACTCGTAGAGAGTTTGTCGATTTGTCATCTCTATTCGTTGTTGTCGTCTTTCTCTGTGAAGAAATCTCTCAATCTCAGGTTCAAGATCGTTTTGAGGACTACCTGCAGATCGAATTCGACGCATATATAGAAATAACTTACAGTTTGAAAAATGGAAAACAGTTAAAGAAAATAAAAGCTAAATAAAAGGTAAAGATAAACTAAAGAAAATTAAATAACAAAATTAGAAAGAAGCAATTAATGAAACAAAGAACTATATTTTTTTAGAGTAAAATAAAGCGAAACTAAATGAACAAAAATGAATAAAAATAAATGCAGTTTAACTAAAAATTAAAATAAAGAAAAAAGACAGAATTGAATTGCTGGAATTTAAATAACTGAAAAATAAATGACAAGGGAAAGTAAATGACAGGGAATTTAAATGACAGTAATATAAAGAACTGAATTTAAATGACAGAAATTAGCTGACTGAAAATTAAATGACTGAAAATTAAATGTTAGAAATTAGTGTACTGGAAATTTAAAAGTTAGAAGTTAGATTGCTGAAATTTAAATGACAGAATTTAAATGCTGGAAATTTAAATGTTAGGAGTTAGATTGCAAAATTAAATGTTAGCAATTAGTTTACTAAAATTTAAAAGTTAGTGTACTGAAATTAAATGACAGAAATTTAAATGACAGTATTTAAATGTTAGTAATTAGATGACAGAATTTAAATGTTAGATTACTGAAATTTAAATGTTAGATTACTGAAATTTAAGGACAATTGAAACTTAAATAACTGGGAAATAAATGACAGGAATTATAAATGACTGTAAGTAATACGATATTTAAATTGCTAGAAAGAATAAATAACAAAAATAGAAACAAAAATTAAAGAGAAGTAAAAGCTAAACAAAAAACTCAATAAAATTTAAAACTATCAATTAACCGTGCCGGAGGTCCCCGGCAACGGCGCCAAAAACTTGTTGGAGAAATATGTGACTACCTCTACAACCTAGGCAATGTACCTATCGTTTTGCGGAATAGTGGAATTGTGGGGTGTTGAACTCTTGGGGACCTTGCCGTGGTTCAACTGATAGTGTAAATTAACTGAGAATTCTAATTAGACTGTTGAATAGAAACTTATCACTTTTTTAGGGAGATTGTGGTTTAACACTTAATGCAAACAAAATAATAAAAAGAACAATTAATCAAAACAGAATAATAATAGCAGTTATAAAACTTTTGTTTTTAAGGAAGCACCCTGGGTTGTTCTGCTCACCTATTTTACTCAATT
This sequence comes from Limonium bicolor, assembly GCA_023374045.1. Classification (NCBI taxonomy): domain Eukaryota; kingdom Viridiplantae; phylum Streptophyta; class Magnoliopsida; order Caryophyllales; family Plumbaginaceae; genus Limonium; species Limonium bicolor. Next base: position 299,068,455 of record CM041779.1, read on the forward strand.
ATATTACTGTAAACTTTCACCACTTTAGGAATAAACTCAAGAATCTTAATTAGTTTATTGACCGTTCCATGTGCAATAAAACCTGATTAATTTAAACAACAAGTGCAATCTCTGCTCAAGTTATTATAAATTAATCGCATTATTAGCAATTCCTATTGGAGACAGATTAACCTATAGGCGAAAACTCACTTCTAGTCGTTAACCCATTTGATTTCTTTTGTCTAGTGAAATACCCCAAACCTAGTTATGTTGTTTAAACACCTAAATAGGGTGTAATAAGACTAAAAAGAGTCTTAGAAACCTTAGTAAAAAAATTTAAACAAAAAGGAAACACAAATGTGCTTTAAAGTCAATAAGAGCTAAATGTGCTCTAAGCTTGGGATAAACTTGAGTAAGACCTAATGAGCTTACCAAGACCTCATTTATATACTAATGAACTTATTAAACCAATTACCAAAGAAACCAGCTTGAAAACAAGTTAAAACACAAAATGTGCTTTAAGATCTTAAAGCACGTTTTTGAAAAATTGTCTTGTAAATGAGTTTTGAATGGCTAAATGTCCATCATTACTCTTAAATATATATGTGTACTATATAGTATCACATTTGGGTGGCTATATTAGTGGGAAATCAAAAATTTCACTTCTAAGTGCCTTGTTTAGGTGAATAGTACTTTTTATAAGCTAGTTTATAACATATGTTGTATTAAGTAATTAAATTGACAAACAAAGACTAAAATGCCCTCATACTAATAAGGGGGCCGGTTTTCTAAGTGTGTGACTCACCACTCCTTAGTTTGATAATAATAAGTAAGTAAAAAACTAATTAACTTACCTTTTTACTTTATAAGCATAAATATCTCCTTAAAGCAAATCCTATCTTCACTCTCATTTCTTTCCTTCATTTCACCCGGTTTCCCACCTCTCTCATTCCTTCTTCTCTTGTTCTCTCGTAATACTACTACACCATGGAAGTTCTAACTTTGACCACTTGCTAATCTAGCTCACTTGTCCAAATCAAAAACAAGACCACCAATCTCTTCCTCTCATCAAGCTCTTCATTCCTATCTTCTCAAACTCCAAGAGCTCCATTTCTGCCAAGGTGTTCCACACGTTGAAGGAGCTGAGCTTATTTTGACATATTGTTGATCTCCTTTGCTTCTAGGTAAGGAATCTCAAAGAAAAATCATGTTTCCTCCATGTTCTTACCTTAACCGAAAATACACATTGATATAGCTCTTTGTGTGACCTTGTTCTAGCTTCATTTCAACTCTTCATGGACTAGGTGGAGTCCTCTCTTGTTATATATCCAAACTCTCTTCAAAGACCAAGGTAAAACAACTACATTAATGTTTTTGAAACAATGTCAAATTAGGGTTTACAATGAGATGAAGCTTATAGCTTGAATACTCATTTTAATGTTTGTATATTGTTAGAACTTGACAAGGAATCAAAATACCATACGGTTTTTGTAAGGAAACAAGAAGGAAGTGTGGTGGAAAAAGAGGTAAATCTACTAACTTAATGTTGTTTAATGCCTTAGGGAAATGAGCTATAATTGCTTATTAAACTACCTAAAGAGCACATGGTAAATGACCTAGTAAATGTTCTCAAGGAGACTAGTAAAATAACATATGTCTTGTTGTATGTAATCGCAGGTTAAAGGCATATATATTATGGAATTCAGTGTTTATGATTTAAGCACTTTAAGGGCCTAAGAGCCATGCATTTTAAGGGCCTAAGTGCCATGCAATTTAAGTTATGCACTATATTGTGATGTAGTGTGAATTTGGTGAAGTTGTGTAAGAAAGTGTTCTTGGTGTTCTTAGTGTTCTAGGATGATTAATGATGAAAATAATGTGCTAAGGTGTAACAAATGCTAGGAGAAACTATGTTGAAATTTAGAAAATGCATAAGGAGTTCAAGATGTTGTAAAGGAATTTTGATGAACTAGGAAGTGTTCTAGAGTGTAATAAGGACTTAGGCATGATCTTGAGGTTTTAGTATGTACCAAAGTCATTTTGGACTTAGATGAAGGCTTAGGCTAACTTTGGTAAAATAAGGAGGAAGTGTAAGCTTAGGAAAAAGGGATTTCAAGAATGACTTAAGGAGTTTTAGTTTGTAAGAAATGATGTTTGAGTAATGATGTTGTGTGGAAGGAATATCTTGGTATAATGGTTAGTATAGGCATGAAACATCACTTGGGAACCTAGGGAGTAGATACTATAAGTGTTGAAGGCTTTGGAGGAAATTGGTTAAGTGTTTAAAGGCTTAGAAATTGAGTATAATGGCACGTCCGAACTTCCGTCCGAACTTGGAAGCTCGGACATGCCCTGTTACGCTTACAGTTTTCTGGATTTTAGGTAGTGTCCGAACTACCGTCCGAATTTGGAAGTTCGGACGCACCTGTTATTTCTTAGGGATTATCCTCGAACTGTGTCCGAACTTCGGAAGTCCGGACACATGTTCGGACGTATGGATTTCTGGTTAGGATTTTCCTCGACTCATGTCCGAACTTCCGAAGTCCGGACACAAGTTCGGACATGTGTCTGTTTTCTGTCAAAAATCACGGCTTGTGTCCGAACTTGGAAGCTCGGACACAAGTTCGGACAGGCCACTATATGGACCAAAAATTATTGTTTTGAGATGGGAATTGTTATCTAAAAATAGTAGTTGGTTAGTAATGATATAATAAGGTTATATAATACATGTTAGGTGGGTTTTAAAGGCGATTAAAGGATGAAAAGTTGTAACAAGTGTAAAGTAAAAGTAAACTAGTAGTGTTGAGTAGATAATGTTAACAATGGACTAGTGCGTTAATTAACCGACGTTACTAATGTGTTTAGGATTCTTCCAAGGTGGAAACCAGTCGAGGCAAGGACCGAGGTATGGTTTTCTTGCAGTCTGTTGCCTACCGGTTTACACCGGCTTGTGTGTTGTTTGTTTTCTGTGTGTTTATGACTTTGTAAGATTAAACCATGTAAAGAGTTTACAGTTGTTAAATATTATATGTTGTTAAGTGTGACCCTCTCTTCCCTTGTGTGGGTCTAACAAGACTTGACCTGATTGTGAATTGTGTGTTGTGTTCAATGATGAACTACTAACAAGGGCTAACGGGGGAAGTAGGATCCGGTCTGTTCCGGCCACGCGTGTGAGTATGGGAGTCAGTGTCTAACCGGTTCGATTCTCTCTGTATGTTATGGTTAAGTTTCCAATTTGGTTTCTAACCTTCCCTTTAGCTTAACCAAGGCTATTTTACTGACTCACTCGGCCACAGGGGCATACTATGTTTTGTTTCGGTGTGCTTGGATCACTATATCCGAGGCACCTTGTGTTAAGTTAACCGTTCATCTAACCGGACGGTAACGAGTTATGTAACGAGCTAAGTATGAGCGTGGCAACATTCTCTAGGCTCTCATGGGGACTAACTGTGTTGGTTCTCTTCCTAAAAGGAATGTATGTTTGTGATGTGTGTTATGATGTGTACAATACCTGTGTTATGTTATATATGTATGTGTTGTGTGTTTTAAAATAATATCATGTCATCATGACAATTAGTTGCGCGTATCCCGGTAGCCGATGGGCTGCGCGTTAGCCATACCAGCAAAGGTGCTGACCCCCTCGGGGCTCCATATTTTATTGCAGGATGAGGATCGAAGAGGCAGAGTGGCTCTAGATCCTAGAGAGTAGTTTACTTTGGAGTACTTTTGGATGTTTTTGCCCGGGGTGCGCCTGTGCTCCCGTGGCGTATTATATACTTGTTATGATGGATTACAGTGATGGTATACAGACGGATTTTGTAACACTCGGTATTATGTTGGTGTATATATATATGGTTGTTAGTTCTATGCTCGAGAGTCTGATCATCAGACCGGTACCTTTGTATTTTCAGCCTTGTTAGCCACGTGGGTGGTTGACGGCATTGTAGCACCAATCGTTTAGTTATCGTTTAGTTGTTTATTTTCCGCTGCGATTCCAAGTATAGTTATGTGCGTAGTAGGGGTGTTACAAAAAGTGGTATCAGAGCGAAGTATCGCTCTGATGACTAGAATACCAGCTTAGGGACATACCGAGTTAGGAAACCTAACTACAGATACCTAAGTGAACATATTTGGAAAGGTTACCACTAACTAAGTGTGGAGATACCTTATTATCGGGAAGCGTTACAATCGTTGGACCGATAAGTGTGCAAGCATAATGCTAATGAGATGTTCATATAATACAGATGGCAGGTAGACCACGAGGTAGAGGCCGCGGGCGCGGTACTGGAGTATGGGTGACCAGGATGATGATACTACGGCACAGACCATGGCTGAGGCAGTTGCAGCCGCCGTAGCTCAGCTGGTACCCGATTTAGTTGCTGCTATACAGCAAGGGCACAGCCTGGAGTTCAGCCACCACCACCACCGCCACGAGAGACCAATTGGGTCAAGGCGTTGGCTGATCTGAGGCCGCCCTCATTCAGTGGGGAGACCGATCCCCGTAAGCTCGAGGCATACATCTCCGAGATGGAGACCGCCTTCGAAACCCTAGCACCACCTGAGCAGGTCAAGGTACGACTTGCTGCTTACTACTTGAAAGGCTCGGCACAAAACTGGTGGAAGCTTGTGCGCGAGGGTAGAGTTGCTGATCCGACGTTTCAGTGGAGGGAGTACACGGCTCTGCTGCGAGCCAAATACTACCCTATACATGTGCAAGAGGCCAAGCGCCTGGAGTTGGACAACCTGAGACAAGGGGATAAGATGACGGTAGATGAGTACTACTCAGCCTTCATCGGACTTATCCACCTGCTACCGGATCTGGGTTACTCAGACCGGATCCTTGTGAACCGTTTCTACAACGGACTGAACTATCGCCTACGCTACGGCATGGGGCCTACTGGATATACCACCTTGCAGGTAAAGGAACTTACAGTGTAATGTGAATAAGTGTGTACATGTGTTAATGTGTTGTGAGTTTATTTGGCGGGGCATAACTGACACCCTAAATATAGGAGTGCTATCATGCCGCTGCTATTGTGGAGATCACCGTCCGTCTGAGGGACGAGGAGAGTGCGCTCAAGCGCAAGGCTCAGAACGAGGGCCAAGGCACGCAAGGGCAGTGGGGAGGGAAGAAGAAGAAATCATACCCCCAGTCCCAGAAAGGACAGCAACAAGGTGGCAAGGGCCAGACCCAGACCACCACTGCTGAGGAGCCTCTGCAGCTCACCTATGCGTATGCGGCCAAGCCCCTACGTTCTTACCCACCTAAGGGTAATTGTCTAATCCTGTGTGATAAGTTAGAGTATATGTTAATAAGTTGTGAAACAAGTATTAATGGTGTATTGTGATAGCAGCTAGCACGGGCTCTGGACCGGAGCGCCACTATTACTGCAAGTGGTGCAACGGAGACCACCCCGGCAAGGACTGCAAGGGTAATGATGTTCAGTGCCGGTACTGTAAGAAGATGGGTCACCGCGACCATGAATGCTGGCAGAACCCGAACAGTAGGAACTTCAGGCCCAAGGGGCAATGGAAGGGTAAGGCCACTGCGACCACCGATGGCCAGAAGACGGCGAACCAGCCACCCCCAGATCAGAGGTACACGGAGTCCCAGAAGGGGAAGGGGTCGGGGTCCAACAAGGCCACCCTGAATGTGGTGGACCGGTCTGAGGCGCCAGGGCCCTCTTCTAGACCAGGTACCGCCTAAATTGTTAATGAAATAAGTGTCTGCATACCGCATTTCATGCATGTGTGTGAGTGAGTTTAAATAAACAACCATGTGAGTGAATAAATAAAGTATAGTGTGAGATTTACCTAATTAGAGTACTCTAAACTTAAAGGAACTTTCAATATATGTTATCCAATCCCACCCACACCAACCCTGAAGAAACCACCATCAACATCACCGACTTTCCGTTGGAGCAATGTCAGGTTATCCAGCCAGGTATGATACTCTTAAATGGATACCTGACACCGGAGGCACAAATCCATATCATCAGACGATGCGACGAACTTGGAGCAAAACCAGGAGGGTTTTACACACCCGAATACCCGAACGGAGCAAGGATGCAATTGAAGATGATGTGCATGGGTAAGGACTGGAACCCTTACACCAAGTCATATCAAGAAGTTCGAGCTGAAGATGGAGCAACAGTATCAAGTATACCAGAGGAGTTCCATGCGGTCGTTAACCACGCCGTGGGAATTGCTCAACAAGTTGAAGCGGATTCAATTCCAAGTGTAAAAGCAGATTTATGCATTGTAAACTTCTACCAGAAAGGTGGACGGTTAGGTATACACCAAGACAAGGACGAGTCACCCGAGTCTCTAAGTAAGGGAGTACCCGTGGTGTCTTGGTCCATTGGTGATACCGCAGTGTTTGTGTATGGCGAGCAGAAGCGTGCTGACCTCGCAAAGAAGCTACTGCTGAAATCGGGAGATGTACTAATCATGGGTGGGCAATCAAGGATGCTATACCATGGCATCAGAAAGATCAAACTGAATACCGCACCGTCGGCAGTGATCAATGCCACACACATGAAACCCGGACGTTTGAACCTGACCTTCAGACAGTTTTAAGCCTTGTATAATTATGTGATAAACAGTATGTATTAAGGATGTTGTAAGTGTGAATCATGGCGACAGTATAAGCCAATGAATGTTGTAAAAAGGAGTGTGTTAATGAATAAAGTGGAGTTGTTTGAATCATATAAACCGTGTTGTTACCCAATACTTATTAGTTTGCCAATGAATTAGGCTGTGCACTCGGAACGGGAGGTATACTAAGTGTCTGCAATAAGGCAGAAGCCGGCAAGAGCGGCACGATCCTCACCGGTACCTTTCCAGTGAATGGCGTGGATGCATCGATCTTGTTCGACTCTGGAGCCTCACACACATTCATTTCGCTATCATTTGCGAAGAGGCTGGGGTTAGATGGTGAAGAGATGCCAGACTTCGTGGTTACTCTCCCGTCGAAAGAGCGGATCCGATGTACCCGCTACTACCGAGGTGCTATTGTTCAAATCAGGGGTGAAGAGTTTCCGATCGACTTGATAGAGTTCGACGGATAGGCTTTGATGTGATTGTCGGGATGAACTGGTTGGAGCGGCACAAGGGCAGAATTCTGTGTGCCGAGCATCGACTGCTTCTTCGGAGTCCATCTGGGGTTACCATATCTTACCGCCAGAGGCCCAGGGAGCCTTCGACTCAGATCATCACCGCCATGGCTATGTATCACGAGTTACGACGAGGGAGTGATGTATACCTCTGCTATGTCCAGGACATAGAGAGAGACCCTGAGTTTAGCCCAGATGTGCCGGTAGTGTCGGAGTTTCCTGATGTATTTCCTAAGGAACTGCCGGGCATGCCGCCAGCACGAGAGGTTGAGTTTGAGATTGATCTAGTTCCGGGCACCGGACCCATTGCGAAAGCACCTTACCGTATGGCTCCAGCAGAGATGACAGAGCTCAAGGAGCAGCTGAGAGACCTACTCGACAAGGGCTTTATCCGCCCTAGTGTGTCACCATGGGGAGCGCCGGTCCTCTTCGTGAAGAAGAAGGACGGTAGCCTCCGCCTATGTATTGATTATCGGGAGCTGAATGCTGTTACGGTGAAGAACCGTTACCCTTTACCACGCATCGACGATCTATTTGATCAGCTTAGGGGAGCATCAGTATTCTCCAAGATAGACCTACGTTCCGGATATCACCAGATTGCCATCCGTGACAGTGATATCGAAAAGACAGCTTTCAGAACTAGGTATGGGCACTATGAGTTCACCGTTATGCCGTTTGGCTTGTCAAATGCACCAGCAAAGTTCATGGACTTAATGAACCGTTTGTTCCAAGATCAGTTGGACAAATCAGTGGTAGTCTTCATCGATGACATACTTGTGTATTCGAAATCGAGAGGTGAGCATGAAAGCCACCTGAGAGATGTATTGCAAACGTTGAGAAAGAATCAGCTGTATGCTAAATTTTCTAAGTGTGAATTTTGGTTGAACCAAGTATCATTCCTTGGACATGTGATTTCTGAGGCCGGGATCGCTGTTGATCCGGCAAAGATAGATGCAGTGCGCACCTGGCCTAGGCCGAAGACAGTTACCGATATCAGGAGCTTCCTCGGTCTGGCAGGTTACTATAGGAGATTTGTGAAGGACTTCTCCAGTGTCTCGAAGCCGATGACTTCCTTGATGAAAAGGATGCACCATTCGAGTGGACAGTCGACTGTGAGAGGCTTTCACGAGTCTCAAGGATGCTCTGACATCTGCACCGGTTCTGACATTACCAGACGGTCCAGATGGTTTTGAGGTCTATTGCGACGCATCAGGCAGGGGTATGGGTTGTGTGTTGATGCAACACGGGAAGGTCGTGGCTTACGCCTCCCGACAGCTGAAGAAGCATGAGGAGAACTACCCTACCCACGACTTAGAGTTGGGGGCCATTGTCTTCGCACTGAAGATATGGCGACATCACTTGTATGGGGTAAGTGTGACGATCTATTCTGACCACAAGAGTTTAAAGTACTTGTTCACTCAGAAGAGTTGAACATGAGGCAGAAGGTGGGTTGAATTTCTGAATGATTATGACATCAATTTACAGTACAAAGAGGGTAAGGCAAATGTGGTAGCTGACGCATTGAGTCGCCGAGCACACTCTCTCCATTCGCTAGTCTCTCATACTGGCTTGGTTGAAGAGGTGCGGAGTGCTCAGATGACGGATCAGTACATGATGGAGATTAGACAGAAGCTTATTGATGGCACATTCGAGGGTCAGAAGTATGACTTCAGACTCCACGATGATGACCTGATTAGGCTTAATGGCAGATTGTGTATACCCAGGAGTAGCGCTGAGCTGAAGGAGCGCATATTGAGTGAATCCCACTGTTCTACTACTTCGATTCACCCCGGAGCTTCAAAGATGTATAAAGGTATGAAAAGATATTTCTGGTGGGCTGGAATGAAAAAGGATGTGAATGACTATGTGTTGAGGTGTCTCACTTGTCAGAAGGTCAAGTTTGAGCACCGACGGCCTGGTGGTATGGTGCAGCCAATGCCAGTGCCGGAGTGGAAGTTCCATGACATATCTATGGACTTCGTGTAGGGCTTCCGCCTACAAGGGGAGGTCTGAATATGATTTGGGTGGTAGTTGACCGACTGACCAAGGTGTCTCGATTCATTCCGATGAAGGACACCTGGAAAGTGGCAAGATTGGCAGAATTTTGATAAAGAATTGTAGACATCATGGGTACCAAAGACGATTGTATCCGACAGAGATACCAGATTCTTATCCAGATATTGGAAGTCTACACGAGAGGCACTTGGTACTGAACTGAAATTGAGCACGGCGTTTCACCCACAGACCGATGGTCAGAGTGAGCGCACCATACAGACACTTGAGGATATGCTACGTGCATGTGCACTTGACTTTCAGACCAGCTGGATTGATAAGTTACATCTGATCGAGTTTAGCTACAACAACAGTTATCATGCATCGATCAAGATGTCTCCCTTCCAGGCATTGTACGGTAGACCATGCCGCACGCCATTATGCTGGGATGAGTCGAGTGAGACGGTCATTATAGGACCAGAGTATCTTGAGCAAGTTCAGGCAGAAGTTCGCCAGATCAGGGATAATATGAAAGCAGCTCAGGATAGACAGAAGTCGTACGCAGATGTGCGCCGACGTGACCTGGAGTTCGCCGTGGGCGATCAGGTATTTTTGAGAGTATCCCCCATGAAGGGAGTATTTCGTTTTGGCCAGAAAGGCAAGTTGAGCCCGAAGTATGTGGGTCCTTATGTTGTGACGGAGCGGATCGGCCCGGTAGCTTATAGACTTGATTTACCCGCCGAGCTGGGCAAGGTACATGATGTATTTCATGTGTCCCAGTTGAAGAAGTATATGTCTCATCCGTCTCATGTGCTTCAGCCTGAAAGGCTAACTTTAGAGCCGACCATGCGATCAGTGGAGACTCCGGTACGGATTCTGGACACTAAGACTCGAGACACTCGCCATAAGTCTGTGAGACTGGTGAAGGTTCTCTGGTCTAACCAGGACGTTGAGGAGGCCACTTGGGAGCTGGAAGATAAGATGAAGGCGAAGTACCCGTCGTTGTTTACTTCTTAGTGTTTGTATGTATAGGGTACGGGGCGTACCCCTATTTAAGGGGGGTAGAGCCGTTTCGGTTATGTGTATGACATGTATTTGTATACATTGTCTGTGTGTTTGTCATGTTGTTAATGTTACAGACCGCTGAGTCTGAATGATGTTGTGATGTTTTGTTGTTTGGACCATGTGTCCGATATGATGTAAGATGTTGTTAATGTGATATAGAAGTGTTGTTATATGTGTTCTCATGTTCTAATGTTTAAGTTATGTGGAAGTATGAACTTTGGGGACAAAGTTCTTTTAAGGGGGGTAGATTGAAATACCCCAAACCTAGTTATGTTGTTTAAACACCTAAATAGGGTGTAATAAGACTAAAAAGAGTCTTAGAAACCTTAGTAAACAAATTTAAACAAAGGAAACACAAAATGTGCTTTAAAGTCAATAAGAGCTAAAATGTGCTCTAAGCTTGGGATAAACTTGAGTAAGACCTAATGAGCTTACCAAGACCTCATTTATATACTAATGAACTTATTAAACCAATTACCAAAGAAAACCAAGCTTGAAAACAAGTTAAAACACAAAATGTGCTTTAAGAAGTCTTAAAGCACGTTTTTGAAAAATTGTCTTGTAAATGAGCTTTGAATGGCTAAATGTCCATCATTACTCTTAAATATATATGTGTACTATATAGTATCACATTTGGGTGGCTATATTAGTGGGAAATCAAAAATTTCACTTCTAAGTGCCTTGTTTAGGTGAATAGTACTTTTTATAAGCTAGTTTATAACATATGTTGTATTAAGTAATTAAATTGACAAACAAAGACTAAAATGCCCTCATACTAATAAAGGGGGCCGGTTTTCTAAGTGTGTGACTCACCACTCCTTAGTTGATAATAATAAGTAAGTAAAGAACTAATTAACTTACCTTTTTACTTTATAAGCATAAATCTCCTTAAAGCAAATCCTATCTTCACTCTCATTTCTTTCCTTCATTCACACGGTTTCCCACCTCTCTTCTTCCCTTCCTTGTTCTCTCTCGGTAATACTACTACCACCATGGAAGTTCCAACTTTGACCACTTGCTAAATCTAGCTCACTTGTCCAAATCAAAAACAAAGACCACCAATCTCTTCCTCTCATCAAGCTCTTCATTCCTATCTTCTCAAAACTCCAAGCTCCATTTCGGTGCCAAGGTGTTCCACCATTGAAGGAGCTTGAGCTTGTATTTTGACATATTATTACTCTCCTTTGCTTCTAGGTAAGGAATCTCAAAGAAAAATCATGTTTCCTCCATGTTCTTACCTTAACCGAAAATACACATTGATATAGCTCTTTGTGTGACTTTGTTCTAGCTTCATTTCAACTCTTCATGGACTAGGTGGAGTCCTCTCTTGTTATATATTCAAACTCTCTTCAAAGATCAAGGTAAAACAACTACATTAATGTTTTTGAAACAATGTCAAATTAGGGTTTACAATGAGATGAAGCTTATAGCTTGAATACTCATTTTAATGTTTGTATATTGTTTAGAACTTGACAAGGAATCAAAATACCATACGGTTTTGTAAGGAAACAAGAAGGAAGTGTGGTGGAAAAAGAGGTAAATCTACTAACTTAATGTTGTTTAATGCCTTAGGAGAAATGAGCTATAATTGCTTATTAAAACTACCTAAAGAGCACATGGTAAATGACCTAGTAAATGTTCTCAAGGAGACTAGTAAAATAACATATGTCTTGTTGTATGTAATCGCAGGTTAAAGGCATATTATTGTGGAAATTCAGTGTTTATGATTTAAGCACTTTAAGGGCCTAAGAGCCATGCATTTTAAGGGCCTAAGTGCCATGCAATTTAAGTTATGCACTATATTGTGATGTAGTGTGAATTTGGTGAAGTTGTGTAAGAAAGTGTTCTTGGTGTTCTTAGTGTTCTAGGATGATTAATGATGAAAATAATGTGCTAAGGTGTAACAAATGCTAGGAGAAACTATGTCGAAATTTAGAAAATGCATAAGGAGTTCAAGATGTTGTAAAGGAATTTTGATGAACTAGGAAGTGTTCTAGAGTGTAATAAGGACTTAGGCATGATCTTGAGGTTTTAGTATGTACCAAAGTCATTTTGGACTTAGATGAAGGCTTAGGCTAACTTTGGTAAAATAAGGAGGAAGTGTAAGCTTAGGAAAAAGGGATTTCAAGAATGACTTAAGGAGTTTTAGTTTGTAAGAAATGATGTTTGAGTAATGATGTTGTGTGGAAGGAATATCTTGATATAATGGTTAGTATAGGCATGAAACATCACTTGGGAACCTAGGGAGTAGATACTATAAGTGTTGGAGGCTTTGGAGGAAATTGGTTAAGTGTTTAAAGGCTTAGAAATTGAGTATAATGGCACGTCCGAACTTCCGTCCGAACTTGGAAGCTCGGACATGCCCTGTTACGCTTACAGTTTTCTGGATTTTAGGTAGTGTCCGAACTACCGTCCGAATTTGGAAGTTCGGACGCACCTGTTATTTCTTAGGGATTATCCTCGAACTGTGTCCGAACTTGGAAGTCCGGACACATGTTCGGACGTATGGATTTCTGGTTAGGATTTTCCTCGACTCATGTCCGAACTTCCGAAGTCCGGACACAAGTTCGGACATGTGTCTGTTTTCTCTAAAATCACGGCTTGTGTCCGAACTTGGAAGCTCGGACACAAGTTCGGACAGGGCACTATATGGACCAAAAATTATTGTTTTAAGATGGGAATTGTTATCTAAAAATAGTAGTTGGTTAGTAATGATATAATAAGGTTATATAATACATGTTAGGTGGTTTTAAAAAAGGCAATTAAAAGGATGAAAAGTTGTAACAAGTGTAAAGTAAAAGTAAACTAGTAGTGTTGAGTAGATAATGTTAACAATGGACTAGTGCGTTAATTAACCGACGTTACTAATGTGTTTAGGATTCTTCCAAGGTGGAAACCAGTCGAGGCAAGGACCGAGGTATGGTTTTCTTGCAGTCTGTTGCCTACCGGTTTACACCGGCTTGTGTGTTGTTTGTTTTTCTGTGTGTTTATGACTTTGTAAGATTAAACCATGTAAAAAGTTTACAGTTGTTAAATATTATTATGTTGTTAAGTGTGACTCTCTCTTCCCTTGTGTGGGTCTAACAAGACTTGACCTATGATTGTGAATTGTGTGTTGTGTTCAATGATGAACTACTAACAAGGGCTAACGGGGGAAGTGAGGAGTCCGGTCTGTTCCGGCCACGCGTGTGAGTATGGGAGTCGATGTCATAACCGGTTCGATTCTCTCTGTATGTTATGGTTAAGTTTCCAATTTGGTTTCTAACCTTCCCTTTAGCTTAACCAAGGCTATTTTACTGACTCACGTCGGGCCACAGGGGCATACTATGTGTTTTGTTTCGGTGTGCTTGGATCACTATATCCGAGGCACCTTGTGTTAAGTTAACCGTTCAATCTAACCGGACGGTAACGAGTTATGTAACGAGCTAAGTATGAGCGTGGCAACATTCTCTAGGCTCTCAATGGGGACTAACTGTGTTGGTTCTCTTCCTAAAAGGAATTGTATGTTTGTGATGTGTGTTATGATGTGTACAATACCTGTGTTATGTTATATATGTATGTGTTGTGTGTTTTAAAATAAATATCATGTCATCATGACAATTGGTTGCGCGTATCCCGGTAGCCGATGGGCTGCGCGTTAGCCATACCAGCAAAGGTGCTGACCCCCTCGGGGGCTCCATATTTTTATTGCAGGATGAGGATCGAAGAGGCAGAGTGGCTCTAGATCCTAGAGAGTAGTTTACTTTTGGAGTACTTTTGGATGTTTGCCCGGGATGCGCCTGTGCTCCCGTGGCGTATTATATACTTGTTATGATGGATTACAGTGATGGTATACAGTGACAGATTTTGTAACACTCGGTATTATGTTGGTGTATATATATGGTTGTTAGTTCTATGCTCGGGAGTCTGATCATCAGACCGGTACATTTGTATTTATTCAGCCTTGTTAGCCACGTGGGTGGTTGACGGCATTGTAGCACCAATCGTTTAGTTATCGTTTAGTTGTTTATTTTCCGCTGCGATTCCAAGTATAGTTATGTGCGTAGTAGGGGTGTTACATCTAGAATCTTGTCTCAGCACTGCATTTTAACAAGAAACTACAAATATCACTTTAATAATTAGCCTGAAGATTAAAGCGCATTAAGGACGAGAATCAAAATATTGCTTGAACAGATTATATTAGAAAGTCTACGTAACACGATTTAATAAAATAGGCTTGCTTCCCAACCCGGGAGGCTAAGATTATTACTCACACATAATTATAAATACAAACTTCGTAAGTACGATAGACATTAAAACAGAGTAAAGTTAAGAATAGGGAGAACTCTCTGCATTCGCACGGGCTTATTTGGTGATGGCAAATGATGAAAATGAAGTGGCGATGTGGATGTGTGGAGATGTGATGTATGATTTTTGGAGAGAAAATGATGGTTTTGTGGAGGAAAAATGGCATTAGTTTGGGGGTGCATTGAGATATGGATTAATGGGGGGTTATAGGTTCATTTATAGTGAAAATGGGGATAAAAGAGAGGGGGTGTCGGTGTGAATTGGTAAATATTATTTAACCAATTCACACCCATCGACATGCCCCTGTACGCTGGCAGATTACGCGTGTCCGGACCATACTGGTCCGGATATGTCGATCTTCTTCTCGGGTGCGCTGGCATGTATTGGTCCGGACCACTCATTCGGACACTGGTCCGGACCAAACTTCATTTGCCCCTAAAATATTCGTTTTAGCTCCGATTTGATCCCCGTTTGCGCCTACACGTTCGTCTCTTCGTGTGCTTTGCTCCTAGCTTGGTTTTCCTCATGTTTAACCAATAAATTTGTGAGATAATCAATAAAACATAAACTAGAGGAAAAACATACGTTAAATGAGTAATATTATCCTGAAAGCAAGTAAGTACAAGGTAAATTAAACCCTTAAATGTCTATGTATTTCTCACTTATCACCTGCTAGGTCGGTGCATCACCAGATGCAACCTCCTTGCCTTCCCTTTGCTTGTAGCTTTGGAAGTTTCCTCTCGGTTTAGCATTCTCGGGGCATACATTGGCTCGGTGTCCGGGCTTCTGACAATTGTAGCACCGGATTTCTCTCCCTTGGCAATCCTTGCCGGGATGGTCTTGATTGCACTTCCGGCACACATAGGTGTGCCGTCAGAGAAGTTTTTGGTGAAACCGGAGCCAGAACCTAAGGTTTTGGAGGGTTAGCACATTTGTGCGTGGATATACTAGAGATTATACTTGTACGAATACGGGTTAGGAATAGAAGTTTACCCTTAGGTGGGTGTGATCTTAGTGGCTTCGCTGCCACCGGCGCGGAAGAACCTAGTTGAAGAAGCTCAACTGGTTTGCCCTGCTCGGCATGGGCACTGCTCTCACTGGGGAAGTTCTTTTGGGTTTGATTGAAGAACTTTCCCTTCTTCTTCTTCCAACTCTTGCCTTGGTTCTGCTCCTCGGCACTAGTGTTCTTACTGTTAGCCTTGCGCTTTAGCGCGGTTTCTTCATCCCGTAGTTGGCAAGTGATCTCAACGCGAGAGGCCGCGTGATAACACTCCTGAAGTTTCAGGTATTAGCCGGGATTCTTATTTAAGAAAATGTAAGGAAAAGGTTTAAGGAATTCAAGGAATTTAAGGAATTACAATGATACTAAGGGTGTAACCGACATTTAGCTGTAGGGAGGTAAACCTGGTATAGCCCATACCGTACCGTAGGCGATGGCTCAGACCGCCATAGAAGCGATCGACCAACACCTGGCCGGTGTACCCAAGGTCGGGTAGAAGACGGAGGATGGAGGTGAAGGTGCGGTAATACTCGTTGACAGACATCTTCTCTGTCATTTTCAAAGCATCCAGTTCAAGCCTTTTCTTGGTCTTGACATGTTCCGGATAGTATTTGGATCGGAGGAGGGATGCAAAGGATTCCCAGTCGAAAGTAGGGTCATCGACATGCTCATGCTTGATTAGTTTCCACCAATCCATGGCTGCATCTTTTAGATAGTACGCCGCTAACCTCACTCGAACTCCAGCAGGACATTCGAGGGTTTCAAATGTGGTCTCCATTTCAGAGATGTAGGATTCAAGTTTAGCAGGATCGCTCTCGCCTCTAAAGCACGGAGGACGGAGATCTGTGATGGCTTTTACCCAGTTCACTTCTCTGGGTGGAGGGGGCGGGATTGGTCCCGTTTGAGTCTGTTGGTTCTGTTGGTTTTGTTGCATTGCATTGATTACTTGCGGTAGCATCTGCGCTACCGTGGCGGCGACGATCTCAGCTATCGTCTGCGCGCCAGGTCCTTCAGAGGTCTCTCCTCTAGTACAGCCTCGGCCTCGTCCTGACATCTGAACATTTAGCATTTACATTAGGCTTTGCAAGATATGACCTATGGGTCTTGGAATTTAAGCAAGGTGTCGTCCATAAGGACGTCAAGGGTATCCGTTGTTAACAACGGTAGTTCCTAGCTAGGTTTCTAAGTATCCGTCTTAAGACGGTTGAAATCCTAACTCGGTAATCCCTATGCTCGGTAATTCTAGGTCATCAGAGCGTAACACAATGCTACACTAAACAACATTAAATTCCTGCACTCAAACATTAATTCCCATCTAGGTTTCAACAAGCTTTTACATGTCTTTTAAAGGTTTGAAACATTTGGATTCTCTTACACATTACTCTACTACTCAATACCATTTCCATTACCCATTTCAAACTACTAAAATCTGTTACATACACATATACAAGACTACACAAGGATGAGTATGATTACCTTGTTTCTCTTCTAGTTTTTCTTTTCTTTTTCTTGCCTCTTCCTTCTTCCTTTTCTCTCTCTCTACCGATTATAGCACTTCCAAATTCTAACATTACAGCCCATACATACACACCATTTTAATACACTAACTAACCCTTACCATCTTTAAGCTTAAAGGTAAGTTTTAGGGTTTAGAAATTTCCTTACCTTGCAAGGGTGTAAGTGAAGCTTGGAATGGCTCAAGAACAAGATTTCCCACTCTCCAAAGAAGCCAAAATCGGCTAGAGTACAAAGAACCAAACAAGGGTTTAGTCTAAATTTTGTTTTGCCCACAAGGGCTAGAAAAAGGTAAGTTTTCAAGAATGTTTTTACCTCAAAATGACAAGGAGAAGGAGGTGGTTCTAATGGTAGTCTTGAAGCTACAAATGCTACACACCCATGGAGATGAAGATGCTCATTTTCGGATTTTGAAAGGAGGAATATGTTCTCTTTGGTGAGGGGATTTCAATGGTATAATTCTTGTAATTTTTGATGAAGGTTCAAGGGATTAACAAGAGGAGAGAAGTTGAGTTTTTGTGAGGTTGCTCATTTCTCCATTGTTGTCCGGTTGGGGAAGAAGAAGAGAATAGAGAGTGAGGGAGATGGGGGCTGTTACGTGAGTGAAGAGAATGAGGGTAGGAAAGAGAGTGAGTGAGTGAGGTAAGTAAAGTAATGTTACTTTTTGCTTTTTAATGTTTTGTTGTTTTGTACATAAGAAGAGAATTAAGAGAGGGTGTGAGAGAGGGGTCAAAATCGGACCACACAGCCCACACACACACACTCTACTTTTTATTTTAAAAGTGGACACATAAGTTTGAGTTATTTATGTTTCTACCCCACAACTTCCCGTTTTTTACAGTTTTTACTAATTTCTCATTTTATTGATTTTATTGGTTCTAAAGCTTCACTAATATTTATTAATGACTATTTAGTTGACCAAAATTGTTACGAGTCTATTTGACCCGCTTAAAGTCACGTTTTCCCAGTTTCCTCGAAAAACGTGCTTTAAGGTCCGTTAGTGTTTTTAATCCGTTTTAAGGATCCGTTTTCTTCGGGATTTGTTCCCTCATGATTATTTAGACATAATTAAGCTTCTAGATTACTTATTAGCCTAATTAATCACTATTTTTAATTACGGGGTATTTCAAAACCTTTATCAGATGAAGATGAAGGTGAAACTATAGTTGAGGTCTCTCATGCTTGTGTTATTTTATGACAGCATGGTTGCCATAGCATGCTCTTCTATGTTTGGAATTTATGTTTATCAGTTCTATAGAACGAAACTTGATTTATGTTGTTCACCTTGCAATGTTGCCTTCTTTGTAGAACTAAATGACCCTTTTTCATACTGCACGTCAGGTTTGTTGCAGAAGATAGGTTCTCAAGCTGATGTTAAGCAGTCAAATACCTTAGTGAAGGTATTTGTTCCCTTATGTTCTAATAGATGGAACGGTTATGATTTTGTTGGCGGATTGTGACGTGGCAAATCGTAAATTTTGAAGGGGATAAGAAAAGAAGGTGCAATATTATACGAGCTTTTGCGGAGGAGGTCGATTTAAATCTGACTACAAGAATGACCAACTCAACAAAAAAACCCTCGAATAGAAAAGGGCCGCCTAATTCATCCTCACTCGATCTCTCTGCCCCTCTTTCACCTACAGCACCGAGCGAATGTATAGTGGAGGAGAATTTGTAGTCGAACACGAATTACCTTACAAAACAGATAAGGAAAAAAACATTTCTATGTCTGACTAGCAGTGGTGTGACTTTTCAAAATCAGTAGCCAACGGCGAATTACATTACTAAGTTTCTTGGTTGAGACGATGAATTTAAAGAAAAATAGAGATGAAGGCACACCTGTGCGTCGTCCTCTCGTGTGTTCTTCTAGTCCGTCGTGCCTTCTTCTTCTCTGAAATAACTATGGCAGCCAACTATCTTCAGGTGGCGGCGACAGTGGTTAGCTACCGGTGAGAGACAGCTACGGAGGAGATGGTGGAGTTCGAACAGAGGGACAAGTTGAAGCTTTACTGTAACACCCCAACCCGAAATCCAATAACCTGAACGACGATCACTCCCAATAAAACATAAACTGCAGTGGAATAAATTACAATAACTTGGCGGTATTACAATGCCGTTAGCCATCCTTGTGACCAACAAGGCTAACTCCAAATACAAATCTCCAAAAGTCACGGTCTGAATACGAATACAACCCGAGATACTAGGAATCAAACTCAAAGGTACAATAATTAAGTAAAACAAATAACTAGTAATAAACTCCCATAGCTTGATCTACCCCACCTACACTCGGTGTGGTAAACTCTTCAACTTCAGGTACCTGAAAAATGGGGGTGCCCCCAAAGGGGCTCAGCAAACAATGCTGGTATGGAAAACGTGCAGCCCATCGGCTACTGGGCCACACCAACTACTTGGTCGAATACATGCAGTTCATTTTTAAAGCTGTAAACAAGCATAACATGATAATCACAAGTATCCATACAAGGACAACAATGTCACATAGAACAAGACTTCAGAAGGTCGAGTTAGATGGTCTGTAATCTTTTAATAGTTGTTGGGTCCACACAATGGGACTGACAGGTGTATAAGAGTATGTCAATATAGTGAAGGTATAGTGACCTTGTTAAAAGAGGTGGGTAATGAGTCCCTCATAAGATAACGTAGTTAACTCCTGTACTTAAAAGAGGTGGGTATCGTACCCTCGAGAGAAATAAAGTCTTCCTCCCAACTTGAAATGTTCCGGTACACAGCCGGTGAGTGGACATAGAGTGCACCCAAAACTCCCGTCGCGACGTAAATTGAATAGGAGACGACCTGTGACAGGTACAACTCCTGTAGCATGCATAGCCAGATCCAACTGGGCTCCTCGTTCTCGTAGTATAGATTTTAATAGATGTCACTCAAGGACGTTAAACAAGAACACAATGTGTATTGTCAGTTATCACGTTTAGGATAACGACGTTTGTTATAAAGTGAAGTTAATGAGAAACTTGAGTACAAGTTCTCGGTATAGTAAAACGCAGGTATTTAATCCACTGGTAATGTAGTGTTGTATGCGTGGAACATACACGTTACAGTTAGTAGCATCACGCACATAAAGTAGCACAACAGTGCACAAGAGTAATGGAACATTTTAAAACAATTATCTTGGTCGTTATTTCAAACAACAGATAGCACACAAGCCGGTGTAATCCGGTAGCAAACAGGTTGCAAGAATCCCATACTGTTCACCGTAGATTGCAGTGGAATATTTCCTGGTCAACGTCTGGTCAAGTATTGTCCTATATTAGGATTAACTGAGAGGGTTAATTTATGTTACCCTTGTATAATAATTTTATTGGATCATTCAACAATTTCGTATTTGTTATTTCATGTGAGGTTTATTTCTTCATTCTTAGATAGTTTCTCTAACTTCTTAACCTCATTGATAATTAAGGTGTTTATATTCCAATTTATATAGTCTTAATGAATAGCTTATATTGTGTGGAAATTTCTTTTAATTACCTTATGATTCAATGTAACTTATTTTGTTATTCCTTCTTGATTTATTTATAAATCCTTTAATGTACATATATGTATATATTTATTCATGTACTATTTATATTACATGTTTTTAATTGTCTAGATGACATAATACCATTATAATTTCTCAACTATATTTATATGTCATACATGGACATAATATTCTTATAGTTTTTATTATTTCCCTTTTAACCATAAATAATATTTATTGGTTACCTTTAAATTCCTAATAATTATATAAGCCATAGTTTTAATTCCATAATCCTTTAAATCAAAATTCTTTTTCTAATTCCTCCAAATATCCACATAGGACCTATATTTATTTAAATCTAAATTCTTACCCTTATATTTCGGTTATTTACAAAGCAATCATAATAATTCATAAACTTTACATTTAAACTCTAATTCTCATTATACTATATAGTTTTAATTCCTTATTTAATTATATTACAAAACCACCATTATTATTTCGGTATAATATCTTTTGAATATTATAACTTTTGAAAATTACAACTTAGCCCCTCAAACTTTCGGCTTTAACAATAATCTTTCCTATAATTACAATTTAACCTCAAAATCTTATAATCTTTACATAATGTCTTATAAACTATAGTTTTAATTTTAATTCCCTTTAATTGCCGATATATATATATATAATATATAATTTCTTAAATTACAAATCTAACCCCAAACAATTCGACTTTGACATAAACTTTCCTTTATTTACATTTTCACCCCAAAACTTTATAATAGTTATTTAATAACTTATAAACCATAGTTTAAATATTTAATTCCTCTAAATTTCGGAAGTGTACTTTATAATTCTCTTAATTATGGATTCGCCCCATATTAAACTCCAAATTTTCACAATAACTTTTATAAATTACATAATAGCCCAAAACTTTATAAATTGTTATTTTAACACTTATTTAAATTAACTAAAATTCATAAACTTAATTCCTAACCTTATATTATATCATAATTACTCCAAAGAGACCCATAACTCTCGGCTTTTATTATATATACACCAAACTTTGTAAAATTTACAATTTAGCCACATAACTTAATTAATTAGCCATTTAAGCACTAATAAAATATTTTTAACTCACCAAACTTTATAATATAAGTTTATATGCATAAGTAGCTCATTAAAACCTATTCTTCACCAAGACCATTCGGCCATAATTTATAAGTTACCATATAGTATATAAAAGTAGATTTATATGTCAAAATAATTATACATAAATTCCTATGAGTCATATAACTCATGTAAAAATTATTGTAATGTCTTAGATTGATTTTTAGCTCAAAATAGAGTATTTGCCCTTGACAATTCGGTGGTATGTATTTATTAAATAGGTAAATTTTGTGACACAAAAAGTGTCTTAAGGTAAATATTTCCATATATGTTATAGATTATATTTTTGGTATATGTTACCATATGGTTTCGATTTTAGACTCCTAAGAAGGTGTACATTAATTTTTGTACAATTTTTAAAAGCTTAACCAAGCTTAAAACATAAAGATTGGCTTAGTAAACTTACTCTTAATAAAGGATGGTTAAGTGCTTGTGAACTCTTCTTGAATTCCCAAGCTTTCTCCAAAGGAATTTGATGCTCCACTTCGGTTTTTATGCAAGAGGTTGAAGGAGTTTAGGAGTTAGATCTTTAACAAAGATCTTAAGTAGATTTGTAAGTAGTTTTCCAAGGATTTACCTTAAGCTTTTCTTCTTAGAATTTCGGCACACCTAAGATGGATGAAGAACAAACTTTCCTTCATGAAAATGAAAAAGAAAAGAGCCTTAGAAGAAGTAGAATTCGGTTACACATAAAAATGTGCTTTAAGGATTTTCAAGCATGAAAAATACCTTAAGGTAACCTTGAGATGCTCCTTGGATTAATGTTGATTTAGAAAACCTCCTTGGAGTATAGGTTGATGTCGAAACCTTGTAGTTGTGCTAGGAAGAGTTTTACTTCAAGACTTGATAAGAAATGCTAGGAAATTACCTTAAAGATGAAGATAGAAGTTAAATCTCCATTAATGGACTTAAGAGCTTCAAAGGAAGAAGATGAAAGAAGAAGAGAGGAGACTTACCAACCGGTTGCAAGGGAGGAAGGAAATGAGGTTGCAACCGTATAACTTAAGCTAGAATTGGAAGATTTTGATTTGTTTACTTTGGACCCATAATTGGCTGTTAGGTCATGTCTTGTATTGTTTATCTTCTGATTTTTAGGCTCCATAAACCCTCCAAACAAGGCTGCTTTCGGCCATGTTACAAGACAAGGCAAGGTGGAAGAAATTATGGAAGCTAAAGGACAAGGTAAGTTAGGTAAGGTTTGATTTTTCAATGTTAACCTTCTCTTCTTCTTCCCTTGTAGGTGGACGATTTTTAGGCCTAATTGGAGCCTCTGAATCGGCAGCTAAGAGCCATAGACAAGCATGGGATGGTCACTTGCATTTAACAAATCAAAAAGTAGAATCTAGATCTACTTTTTGCTTTAATTATTTTGCTTTGTCAAGCTAACATGGCCTTGTTTTCTTGCAGGATTTCGACATCATGGGGGTCAAATAAGATATTATCTTCTGCCTTTAAGTATTATAGCACATGGGAAGGTGAGTCACCATGTTCTATGTCTTTTATAAGTTTTAAATGTAAATTTATACTAGTTTTTAGGTAGAAAATCGGCCCCTATAGAGCTCCTTGTTTGAAACTCTTTAGTTGATTTAGAGGGTCAATTCATCCCCATTTAAGATTCATAATTTTGGCATGTCAAAAACTACAAGGTAATTGCGTAAAACGCGTTTTTAGTGACACCCGAAGGTGCGTTTTGTGTGCTTAAGGATATTTTGGAAAATAAGTTTTCTCTATGAGTTCCATGTGTTTATAAACATTTTATAGTCAATAATATATATTAAGGTGTACATTGAGTTATATGGGGTATATCAACTCATGACATAATTCCCGGGCTATCGGGAACCGTGGCAAAAAGGAGCGTTAAGAATTTCCCCCGAGCATTTATGCATTTTGAGAAACTAGCTGGGGGTTCTTTTAGAAGATTAGTAATGTTAGGCACTCTAAGAATGAATTTTATAGGAGTTTGTGCCGCCTCGGCACCTCTCCGGGCTTTTCATGCTTTAAGGGGTGTGCGTGAGCACTCCCGAGCGTTTTGCGTTTTTGACTAAATATAGCCTAGGGACTATGTTTGTATAGTCATATAATGAGAGTATGACCATTTGGTTTGAGTTTTAGAAGGTCATGCTTAATCGCATGTTTCTAAGGCGTTTTAGCGTTTATGGTGAAACGACTACTTTTACGTAACGTTTTCATGCATGTATTTGCATGCGTACGTGAAATGGTTTATATTTGAATTATTTTTCATTAAATAATGGTTTTATAATGTTAATTAGATTTGGGGTATTCCAACCTACCCCCCTTAAAAAGGACTTCTTTAATACCCCGGATCTAAAAATGGTGATTTAATTACTCTAATAAAATTATTAAGGGCCTAATGGTGCCTAAAGAGTATTGGTAAAAAGAATAAAACCAAAAGAAAGGAGAAAACGCTTGAAAAGCGAAAAACGCTAAAATGCGCGTTAAATGAGTATAAGAGATATATGATCTCGAGAGGGTCCGAGATGGATTCCTAAGGCTTAGTTAGGCCTAATAAGTATACGGGAATGATTCCCGAAGAAAACGGATCCAAATAATGGATTAAAACGCTAATTAAGCATAAAAGCATGTTTTTCGAGAAAACCCGAAAACGTGACTTTAAGTGGTCAAATGGACCCGTAAAAATTATAGTTGATTAAATAACTATAATTAAGTATTAATGGAAGCTTAATAGCCATTAAAAATAAAGAAACAAGAAAATCCGAAAAACGGGCCCGGTTAGTGAATAGTGCCAAACCGGGTAAAATAACGGGCGTTTTCTGTCAGAATCCGAAAAACGCTCCAGCTTAATATTGTAGTGGGGGCCGGTTTTAATAGCCTCTCACACACACTCACATAATAAGCTAGCAAATAAATAAAGAAAGAAAGAAAAGGAGGAGAGAGAAAAGTAAAAGCAAAAAGCATTTAACAATTTCCTCTCTCTCTCTTTCCTCCCATTCTCTTTTCTTCTTTCTCTCTTTCCCCTTCTTCACGATTTCTCCCTCTCCCTCTGGGTGCTGTACGCCATTGGAGCCAAGCAAGCTTCTCCACCTTCTCCTCCATGCCCAAGCTTCATCCTTGCTCCGAATTCAAAAATAAGTACATATTTGCGATCCTCTCATCACCCTCTACCATCCTCTCTTTTCAAAACTCAAAAATGGTGAGTTTCATTTTCATGGGTGTTGGCCATTTGAGGAGAAAAGCACATAATCTTGAAGCTTGAAGCTTCCCCTTTCTAGCAAGGTAAAGATATCCATGAAAAAGTCTTGTTTTCTTCATCTTGTACCTTGGCCGATTTTGGTCTCTAATGGAGCCTTGTTTATTTCTCTTATGAGCATTGTTTCAATCCCTAAAAGCTTGGAGGGAGTTACTCTTTGATTCTTGATCAAAACCTCATCCTAGGGTTTCAAGGTAATCACCAATTTTAGAGCTTTAAGCATTTTAAATTAATGAGGTTAGGTGTTTTTACTTAAACTCATTTCTTGCCTTGTGTATTGAATGGGAGATGGGCAATTTCTTGGCCTTTGGCCGATTCTCAAGCAAGAGAAAAGAGAAAGAAAGAAGAGGAGTGAAAAGAGTAAAGGCTTGTGAAGTTAAGGTAAATAAATTTACCTTGGAGCCTAACTTAATGTTTTAGCATTGGGAAGGGAAAATAAATAAAGGAATGAACCCAAACATGTGTGGAAATGTGATTTGTTGAGATGAGGATAATTGTGATGATAATGTGCTTGTATAGAAAATACAAGTGAGAAAACATTTGTGAAATAAAGTGTTTGTTTTGAGTTATGAACTTTCTGGATTATGCATTGTGATGCATTTGTGGAAGTGATGAATGTTATGAATTGTATGTGTGCTGATAGAACCCTTGTGGTTTGGCTAGTTTTAGGATGAATGATGTGAGGAAATGAGCTTTGGGTAATGTTAAGAGATGTAGCCAAGTTATGGCGAAATTTGTGTAGAAATTTAAGTGGATTATGTATGGTTGTGAGTAAGTAATGACCTAGAGAAACTAGGTTGTTGGTGGTTGTTTTGGCTTAGAAAATCACCATGGGAATACTTGTTTAAAGAGAGGAGATTGATGCTAAAATCTGTAGCAAGAACTAGTGTGAATGCCTAAGGAGCTTTAGGAAGAAGGAATGAGAATTTAAGGTTTTTAGAGTGAGTCATGGAACTTGGTATGAGGTGTGCATTATCTTGGAAGTTTTGGAATGGTTAAATGAAGGAGAACAATAATGTAAGTATCAAGAGAGGTTAGAAAAATGCACAAGTGTGCATTAGTGCAAAAGAATGCAAAATTATGATTTTGGGCAAGAATTTGAGTAAGGGTTTAACCCATGATTTGAAGGGGTTTAGAGCATGATTAATGGTGATTAAACATGTAGAAATCTTGTGGAAAGATTAGGGAAAGATTGAGTGTGGATTAAGGGTTGAAATGGGGGTGAAAAATAATGTTTGTTTCAGGTTGTAGCAGGGTCCGGGACCTAGTCCATGGACAAGGACCCGGACCACCCCCTGTTTTCTTACCGAGAGTGCAATGCCCACCTTGGTCCGGGACTTGAGATGAGGACAAGGTCCCGGACCACCCCATTTATTTAGGCCGAGAGTGCAAGCCGTGTTTGGTCCGGGACTTGGGATAGGGACAAGGTCCCGGACCAATGTTGAATTTCACCCGAGAGTTTAGTTTGTGATTGATCCGGGACTTAGGGTATGGACCAAGTCCCGGACCACCCCCAGAAACCTACAGAGAACATTTTAAAGGGTTTAAATGATGGGGGTTTGAATGCTAATGATGTTATAAGATGTTAAGGCCTTGTTTGGTGACATGTAAAGGCCCTAAGAAGTGTAAGAAAGTGTTAGAAGAGAGTGAGAAATGAGAACTCAAATTAACAAGTGTAAAACCGAGATAACGGGATAAACGGGGTTAAGTACGGGAGTATTAGTTTACATACCGTAATGCTTTGATGTTAATAAAACATTTGAATGTTATCAGAGGATCGTGTGTGAACCAAGCATGGTGAGATGACACGGTAAAAGTAAAAACCCCGGTGAAAGGTATGATTTTCTCATGCCCCGTATGCTAACCGAGTTACTCTGATTTGTGTGTTTGTGTGCCGGCTTAATCAAGATTAAAGCATGAAAATAATCCCTTGTTTGATTATGCATGCATTGATGTATGTTGTATGAGCTAACATACTTGTATGCCGGTGTGGACTAACGTAGTGCATAGACCGACTCTTAGTGAGTACTGATTGACTAGAAACCCGTTGAACGGGTAGTCACATAACCAACGGTAATATGCAAACACGCACAAGCTATCGATTAAAGTATAACGATAACACAAACATATGGACTCCCTAAAATGTGAGGAGATGTACGGGTTGAGTATATACCCGATAACGGTTAGAGAACCTTATTGAAACAATCTACGAAATAAATATGAGTGGAGAGATAAATGAACCTCCATCGAGAGGATTGAAGTTAGTCCAATGGAGTGAATATATAAGAAAGGTAAAAGAGACCTAAGGGACTATGTGGTTCCCTTGAGACACGGTCGACCTCCTATATGAGGATTTTACCCGGTATAAGAAAATATCCTAATGTATAAGCATATGATTATGAGGGTAACCCTTAAACCTAAGATTACCCGAATTTAAGTAAAATTCCCAAAGTCATTAGAAACATCGAGAATGATGCTTCTAGACTAATATACATGATATTATTAAAACTCCGAGAGAGGAGTATATGGGAACGAGAGTAGTCCGAGAGTAGTCGGACCTAAGTAAAAGAGATAGGAACTAAGAGAGAGTTCCGTGAGCTAGTTGAACCTTCCCACCATGCTAGACCCAGAGTAGGGTCGAAACCGGGGAAGTAAGACTATGCTAGAGAGCCATGAGTTTTGGCTTAAGTATGTAAAGAGAGTAACAAGCGTGACGTAGGAGACCTGTAGTGTCTCGAGAATCTACAAGAGCTTGAGTATGAATAACCCAAGAGTGTGGGTGAGATAATGAGTATAAATAACCCGAGAGAAAGGGGTGAGTATGTGTATGAGTAACCCGAGAGAATGGGTAAGTATAAGAATGAGTAGCCCAAGAGAATGGGTGTGTACGAATAAGTAACCCGAGAGAGAGGGTGAGGTATTGAATAAGTAAACAAAGCATAGTGAGGAATAACCCTCAATGCCTAAGAGTAACCAGTTACCACTAACAACATTGTTATGTTAGTTAGGAATCGTGTTCCGTGATTGGATGTAGATTCCTTGTGTGATATACATATATTTGTATTGCCATGATGCATGTTGTTTGATTAAAATGAACTCCATGTATATCCGACCCAAAGTAGTCGGCGTACCGCGGTTAGCACGCGGTATATGCGAATTTCATGCGCAGCGTAAGCTGACCCCCTAGGGGGAACGTTTTTAGTGTGCAGGTACTTGAAGCTGACCACCGTTCGAGAGAGTAGGACGGGGACTGCTGTGAGCATGGGTAGTTAGATTGTAATTACTTATGCGTTTGAATGAGGTGTAAGTCCGAGTATGTTATCGGCATCCGTATATTGTAGACTCGGTATAGTAAAGTAAGGAATTGAGTATTGTGTTGTATGAAGTACTCGGTTGTTCCAGTTCATCAGACCGTTACGGTATGTAAGAATGGCCTGGTTAGCCACATGGGTGGCTAACGGCGTTGTTTCACCCCTCGTTGTAATTAGAGTTCCGCTGCGTGAGTAGGAGTAATTAGTAACAGTTAAGAGGTAATTACGAGATTAACGGTTGGGGTGTTACAACTTCGCCCCGAAGTCTCATATCTAAATTTATAAGGTTGTGGGGGAAGCAAGTTCCGTTAAGTATCCACAACTCAATTTAGTTTTCAGGGATCAAGTCCCAAGTCTCTATATTCCTAAGTTCATGGTTTACATCAATCACGACAATAATACTTTGGAAGGTCATATCATATTCCTACCATATAGTGCAATGTAGTACACACAATCACATTTCACTTCAAATAGTGCAGCGTAGTGCACATAATCTTTCCATTGTAGTGTAACGTAGTACACATCAGCAAGTAGAAGTACAAAGTACATTCAAATACGGTGTTACACAAGAACACATACAGAACAAAGTGTCACAGAAATGCACAAAAGTGCAACAAAATGCACAATAAACTCACAAACGAAAAAGGCTCTACCCCCCAAAAAAGGGGTACGCCCACGTACCCTAGACTATAGTGTCTAGTCGGTAAATAATGAGGGAAACTTTGCTCGCATATCCGCTTCTAGTTCCCAAGTGGCCTCTTCAACATCATGGTTCGACCAAAGAACCTTTACGAGGCTCACAGTCTTGTTTCGAGTGTCTCGTGTTTTTCTATCTAAGATTTGTTGCGGTGTTTCCACGTACCGCATTGTTGGTTCTAATGATAGTGTCTCTGGTTGTAGAACATGAGAAGGATGAGGCATGTATTTTTTAAGCTGAGACACGTGAAAAACGTTGTGTACTTTGCCCAACTCTGCTGGCAAATCAAGTCGATATGCCACAAGGCCCACCCGTTCTGTGATAGCGTAGGGTCCTACAAACTTCGGGCTTAGCTTGCCCTTCTGTCCAAATCTGAATACACCCTTCATCGGTGATACTCGTAGAAATACTTGGTCGCCAACTGCGAACTCAAGGTCTCATCGTCTCTCATCAGCATACGATTTCTGTCTGTCTTGTGTTGCTTTCATATTATTTCTGATTTGTTGTACTTCTGCCTGAACTTGCTCTAAGTACTCAGGCCCAATGATGACGGTCTCACTAGACTCGTCCCAGCACAATGGTGTGCGGCATGGTCTGCCATATAATGCTTGAAAAGGTGACATCTGTATAGAAGCGTGATAACTGTTGTTGTATGCAAATTCAATTAGATGTAGTCTCTCTATCTAGCTACCCTGGAAATCCAAGGCACATGCTCGTAGCATGTCCTCTAAGGTCTGAATAGTCCTCTCTGATTGACCATCTGTCTGAGGATGAAACGCTGTGCTAAGCTTCAATTCAGTTCCAAGTGCTTCGCGAGTAGCTCGCCAATATCGTGAAAGAAATCTGGTATCTCGATCTGAAACAATAGTCTTTGGTACTCCATGATGTCTGATAATTTCTTTTTCGAATAATTCTGCCAACCTTGGCACCTTCCAAGTGTCTTTCATCGGTATAAATCTCGCCACTTTGGTCAGTCGATCAACAACAACCCATATCATATTTAGTCCTCCTCTCGTAGGTGGTAGTCTCACCACGAAGTCCATAGAAATATCATAAAACTTTCATTCTGGAACTAGCATAGACTACACCATGCCTCTTGGTCGTCTATGTTCGAATTTCACTTTCTGACAAGTGAGACATCGAATCACATATTCTGTCACGTCGCCCTTCATACCACTCCACCAGAAATGTCTCTTTAGATCTTTGTACATCTTAGAAGCTCCTGGATGGACAGATGTGGAAGAAGTGTGGGACTCTCGAAGAATATGCTCTTTTATATCAGTGTTGTCTCTGGGAATACACAATCTGCCCTTTAATCTGATCAGCCCATCATCGTGTAGCTAGAACTCATACTTTCCTCCTTCGAATGTACCGTCAGACAACTTCTGACTGATCTCCATCATTCGTTGATCATTCTGCTGTGCGCTACGTATGTCGTCTATAAGACTCGAGCTAGCCACAATGGCATGTAAGGAATGTGCTCGTCGACCTAATGTGTCTGCTACAACATTAGCTTTTCCTTCTTTGTACTGTAAATCGATGTTGTAATCCTTGAGAAATTCAACCCATCTTCGTTGTCTCATGTTTAGCTCCTTCTGGGTGAATACATATTTCAAACTTTTGTGATCCGAGTATATGGTCATCTGGACACCATACAGGTAGTGGCGCCAGATCTTCAATGCAAATACAATTGCTCCAAGTTCCAAGTCATGTGTGGGATAGTTCTCATGCTTCTTCAGCTGTCAGGAAGCGTAGGCAACTACCTTCCCATTCTGCATGAGTACGCACCCTAATCCCCTGCCTGATGCATCAGAGTAAACTTCATAACCCTCTGTGCCTTCAGGTATAGTCAAAACTGGTGTTGAGGTCAAAGCATCCTTCAAATACTGGAATGAGGTTTCACATTCTGTAGTCCATGTGAATGGCGCGTCCTTCTTCATTAAACTTGTCATTGGTTTTACTATTTTGGAGAAGTCTTTGACGAACCTCCTGTAGTAACCTGCTAACCCAAGGAAACTCCTGATATCAGTCACTGTCTTTGGTCTGGGCCAGGTGCGAACTACTTCTATTTTGCTGGATCCACTGCGATCCCAGCGTCTGAGATAACATGTCCTAGAAAGGAAACTCGATCTAGCCAAAACTCACACTTTGAGAACTTAGCATAAAGTTGGTTCTCCCTTAAGATCTCAAGTACATGTCGGAGGTGACTCTCATGCTCTTCCTTAGACTTTGAATAAATTAGGATATCATCGATGAATACGGCTACGGTCTTGTCCAGCTACTCTCTGAATAATCTGGTCATTAAGTCCATGAAGACTACCGGTGCGTTTGACAAGCGAAAAGGCATAACTGTAAACTCATAGTGGCCATATCGTGTTCTGAATGCTGTCTTTTCTCTGTCTTGCTCCCTGACAGGTATCTGATGGTATCCTGATCTCAAATCGATCTTTGAAAACACCTTTGCTCCTCTTAACTGATCAAACAAATCGTCAATTCGTGGTAGTGGATATTTGTTCTTCACTGACACTGCATTAAGCTCTCTATAATCGATACATAACCGAAGGCTTCCATCCTTCTTCTTCACACGAAGAACTGATGCTCTCCAAGGCGATACGCTAGGTCATATGTATCCCTTGTCTAATAAATCCTTCAACTGTTCCTTCAACTCAGCCATCTCTACTGGTGCCATACGGTACGGTGCCTTAGCTATGGGACCGGTACCTGGTAGTAATTCAATGGAGAATTCTACTTCTCTGGCTGGCGGTAAGCCTGGAAGTTTCTTTGGAAAAATATCCGAAAATTCTGACACTACTGGCATATCTGGATCAAAATCTGGGTCATGCTCTACATCCTAAACATAGCATAAATATACTTCCTTCTGTTTCCTGACTTCGTTGTACATGGACATAGCGGATATCACTTTTATTGATGGTGCTCGAGGGCTCTGGCGGTAAGACACTATCACTCCTGATAGGCTCTTAAGTAACAGTCTGCGCTCTGCGCAAAGGATGCGGCCTCTGTGCCGCCCCAACCAATCCATCCCGGCTATGACGTCGAATCCTAGACCTCTGAACTCGATTAGGTCAATGGGAAATTCCTCCTCCTTAATACGGATAGTGGCTCCTCTATAAAGACGAGTGCAACTGACCTTCTCCTTAGACGGGAGTGCCACCTTAAAATCAGGTAACTCTACAACGTCTAGCCCCAACTTCCCCGCAAGCGAAGGCGAAACGAAAGTATGTGAGGCTCTGGAGTCGAACAGTACTGATGCAGCCACTCCATTGACAGGAAAGGTACCAGTGAGGATCGTGCCGCCCTTGCTGGCCTCCTCCTCAGTAAGTATACTTAAGGCACCTTCCGTCTCCTTAGCATAACCTAACAACAGAATCTGGGTAAGTACTTTGACATATGATGGAGGTCGAAAGACATTCACTTTTCATAACAATAATGCTTCATTGATGAGACGATCTTCTTTCAGGTGTCTAAAGACAACTACAATACTAGTATTTTCTAAAAGTCAAATTTAATCTTCCTGGTTTCATGTGGGTGGTGTTTATCACTGTCGATGGTGCCGAGTTTATTTTAATCCTTTTAATTCCATGGTATAGCAACCTTGACTTTCCACCCATTATTAAAACATCTCCTGACTTCAATATGATTTTCTTCGCAAGGTCCACACGCTTCTGCTCGCCATATAAGAACTCTGCGTCATCTCCAATTGACAAAGACAATACTGGTATCCCCTGATCGAGGGACCCTTGTGTTTCATCCTTGTCCTGGTGCAGTCCTAAGCGGCCTCCTTCTTCATAGAAGTTGATGATACATAGATCAGCCCTTAGATTGGGAACTGGATCTTCTTCTAATTGTTGAGCTATATTAACTGCTTGTTCCACAATTTGTAAAAATTCTTCTGGGATTTTTGGTACTTGCGCTCCATCTCCATTTCTTGTATCCCGGTAGGTCTTTGAGTAAGGATTTCAGTCCTTTCCTAAGCACATCATTTTCAGCTTCATTTTTGATCCTCCTGGAAATTCGGGTGTGTAGAAACCTCCTGGTCCTGCTCCCAGTTCTTGACATCTTCTGATGATTGCAATTTGTGTTTCCGGTGTTAGGTGTTGGGAAAATTACATACATAGTAATTAAACCTAGCTAAAATGGGCAAGTGCACCCAATTCGTTGCAATAAAACAAGTGTCGTATCCACAAGGAAATTGGTTTCTAAATCCCGAGCTTCGGTATAATAGTTAAGTGCAAAATAACAGTAAAATGGGGGTTTAGCCAGAGGCAAGCTTGGTTGTTTGTTTTGTTAACTGAAGTGCAATAAAAACAGTAAAATGTTTGTGAATGGAATGGATGGGGGGAGTACCCTAGGATAATGGAAATCACCCAATTCACTCAAAGAACTTCAAAACCATAACTCATCATCTCAGTGCCTATTAGAGTTTAGCTCATGAATCCCCAAATCATGGGAAATCCAATTCTTACCCAAATAATCAAACCCCTTAATTAAAGGAGGTTCAAGTCATCAAATAGCATTAAGCAAGCACTCTTAAACAATAGCCCCAAGCATTTACTTCCAAAATCAAGAAAGCAAAGGTTAGGGTTTACTCCTTTCTTGGTCTAGTTCCAAACTCAAGCTCAAATATTGAATGGAACCACCATAAATGCAATAAGAGATCAGTTTGGTGCATTAATTGATATTGAAGAGAATAAAACAAGAGTAATTAATGAGTTAGGTTTCTAGCATTCAATGAGCAAAATGGGTTCAAACCCTCATCCTAGGATACAAATGGAACTACTCAGACATAGCTAAGGAAAGAGCAAAGAAAAGGAAGAATTAGCCATTGAAGGAGCTTCCAAGCTTCAATGGAGGTAGAGATCTTCACTATCTTCTTCCTCCTTTCTTCTCTTCTCTTCTCCTTCTCTTTTCTCCTCTATTTTCGCCTCTTTCTTGTCTGTTTAGGGTTGGAGTCGGGTGAAATTGATAATCAGGAAGGGAGCCCCAAAATGCAGCCTTTAAACAGAAAATTCTGGGCAAAAATTCCGTCCGACCGACCTTGCAAGGTCGGTCCCAAGGTCGGTCGGACCCTTTCAGACGGGAGCACGTGACAGGTTTTAAGCTCGACCGACCTTGCAAGTCCGGTCGCAAGGTCGGTCGATTCCAGTGAGTTCTGCAACGGCTTGAACAGAGCCGGACCGACCTTGCAAGGTCGGTCCCAAGGTCGGTCGGCCCCAGAATGTCATTTTTTCTGTGCCGGAACTCTCCCGATGCTTCCCGTTGGCTAGGCATCCTTCCCGAGGTGCTCGAACATTGATGCTTTCTCATATAAAGCTCTCAAAATGTACTCCAATGAGTAATTACCATTTAAACAAGCCAAAAGTGTAAGATTACTAATAAACACACAAATACTCCATAAAGTGGTGAAATAAGTTATGCGCCAAATAAAATGACGACGAATAAAGACCTTGAGAGAGCATTATTTCACCACTTATCAACTCCCCCACACTTATCCATTTGCTTGTCCTCAAGCAAAATTAGCTAAGGACCCACGACAAGAAGGAACATTTAAAGCAAGCAAGTGTTTAGATGAGTTCTTGAATTTAAGTGAGCAAAATTTGTGGAAAACCTCAAGAGGAGTGCAACCAACCTTCTCATGATGACATGGGTGTGCTTAGGGCAAATGAAAATATAGAGTTTCGGGGTATGATCTAGAGTGCTTCCGAGTTCTTACAGATTATGGAACTTGGAGAACTTTTACCATGGCCAACTTCTCTCAAGAATGGACATTGAGGGAAAACAAAAGGAAAAATAGAGATTTACAGTTGATTCACTTTCGCAACAAGAGATGAGGAGAGGTAAATTGGCATTTTGCCTTGCTTCAATGAACACTCATCTCTCATTTGTTGGTTACCTATGGTGTCTCTCAAGGTCCTCTTTGTCTCTTTCTTTTTTTTTCACAAGGAAGCACCCCTTAGCAATCCCTAGATAAGAAGGTAGAAGGAACCCCTAAGCAATAAAAAAATTCATCACGAAATGGATTTATGATCGCACCGCACCTAAGTGCTCCTCAAGAGAGAACCTTTGAAAAGAAAAGTTCGGTGGAAAATTCCAAGAATTCAAAGAAAAACTTGCTTACTATAAACATAACTCCCTAACTAAACTATAGATAATTATGAGAAAATTGACTTAGTGCATCAACTAGAAAAGGTCGTCTCCCCCACACTGGAATGGAACAATGTCCTCATTGTTCAAAGAATAGCTTATGGAAAAACAACAGAAGACCTTTTTGGTAGCACTAGGCATGGAGTAATCCGAAAGAGTTTTGCATTATATAAAGTGGATAAGTGTAGAGAACTAATACTCCCCTGAGAAAGATGAGTTGGTGGTATTCCCCCACACTTGCCAGTGTGCATATTCAGGTACGCGCTAGCTCCGTCAGGAAGAGTCGAATGGCCTAGGAAAAATTGACAAGAGGTTCTCTTGTATTTCGCCTAACTCACTCTAGGGTGTTCTCGAGTGAAGTTGATATATCTACAATGCAAAACCAAAAAGAAACTAGGCGCAACATGGATTCTAGAGAATTCACGATAATGCCATCGTTAGATAATCATAATGGGACTCATAAATGAGTCCTATAGCATAATAGTCAAAAAGGTGCGTAAAGCACCATAGCGCAAAATAGCAGTGCGAGTCTGAGAAAAGAAAGGGAGTTTAAAGTACAAGCATCACAAATATCTGAACATAGTCTAACAGCCCAAAGAGAGAATGCGAAGATAGATGAAATAACAGAGAAACAACGCCAGGGCATCCCGGGATCCGAAGATGGCTACTGGGGAGGAGCACCACCACGCGCCGTCTGCTCGCGAACGTACTGCATCTATGCGTCCATCTGGCGCTGATGCTCCTCCATGAGACGGCGGTGCTCAGCCATCTGCCGCTCGAATACCGCTAGCTGCTCCGGGGTCACCGCTCCGGTCGGGAGTGGAGGTGGCAGGGCGAGGAACGGCCCGGGGGCAGCAGGGTAAGCGGAGGCACCGGAAGTGGAGGATGCACCCCTGCGCTGTCGATGCTCGGCGGTCGTCTTGTGCCACCCGTCCTCATCACGATAGAAGCCCATCTTCCGCATAGTAGTGTCGCAGATCGGGTCCACATGTAGGCTAGCTGCCTCATCTGCTCCGGGTCGCACTCCACAGCGAATCAACTGCATCTCCAAAAAGTAAGGAAAACCCAGGTGATGGGACTCCTTCTTCGCGATGATGTGGCAGAGGTGGTTGAAGAGGAGATTGGATAGGGAGAGCGGCTTCTCCGGGTCCGGGGCTACCAAATAGTCCATGAGATAGCAGTCCCTGGAGGTGAGATCCTTGCTGTCGCGAGTATGACATTATGATGGAGGATCGCAAGGATGGCCCTCTTCAGCGGGCTGTTCACCATGTTGAGGGTCATAGTGACCCTAACATCCGTCCCGGCCTGGTTTTTTCTACGTGTCTGGACCGGGAGGTCTGCAAGGTAGCGGTGGCGGCTGGCGATGAGGTCGCCCGGGTGGATGACAGAGGTGTGGTCGAGGTCATGATCTGGGAGCTGAAAGAACTGGTGCACATGCCACTGACGGATGGCTATGGCACGGCCACTGACCACAGAGGTGATCTCCTTTGGCTGCCTGCTGACCGCCGCATTCGCATAAAACTCCTTAATCAGGCGGGGGTGGTATTGGCCACCCATGGTGAGCACGCAGCCCCAGCCCAGAAAGTCGAAGTGTGGCTGGAGCTCGAGGTCTGCAATCAGAGCCGGATCCACCGGTCGCTCCCGAACAATCTCCCGTCGCCTGGGGGAGGTGAACCAACGGCGGGCCTCTTCATTGATGAAGACGCCATCGAGTAGGCCAATGGGGTGGCCAAGCTCTAGGCTCGGAGCAGCCTGGTTCCTCCTAGCACGGCGTTGTCGGTGGGCCATGTTGCTGCAAAACAAAGAAAAGAAAAGAAAAAGAAACAAAACAAAAACAACACAAAGAACAACCAGTAAACTGTTAGAAAGTAACTAGGTTGACAATAAGCAAATAATACAATATGAAGCATGAAACGCAGGAAAGAGTAAAAGAAACGACAGTGTGTTGGAAAAATTTTGCCAGAGTTCCCCCTGTTTTTCTATCATTCCTCGGTTCTAAGAACCTCCTCAATTGCACCAGAAGGTGTGCCACGCAGTTCACCAAGGACCCCACTAACAAGTGCAATCAAAATGATAACGCCCCACCAAGCACACTACCAATTTATCAAGGTTTCACAATTTAGGTGACACAACTCGCAACCACAAAATGCAACCAATATAGGCTCAATGGTGTTTAGGCATCCAGCATCATTCACAAAGCAATTAGCATACATTAAAACACCTTTGAATAATGCTAAACAAACATTATTCAATTTAAGACATTAATCACCAATGTATGCTTAGAGCCACCAAATTGCACAATTTTAATCTCCAAACCCACACAAAGTCCCTAAATAATTAATTAACACAATCCAAATGCACAAATTTGCCAAAATCACAATTTCACACCTCAGGCTCCGTTTGGTTCGATTTGAATTTAGGCCAAAGTGTAACTTCCATTAAAATTGCAAAAATTGACACATTAGTGGTACAAAGGCATACCTTGAGGTATCGTAGTAGATTGAAAGCACGAAATTGGACAATGAGGGGCTAATAATCGAAAGGGGCTTCGATTTTGGGGGGTTGGGCGATTTAGGGTTCGGTTAGGGTATTTGGGACGATTGAGGGGTCGCGGGTGGTGGCGCGAGCAAGGCGGAGCGACGGGGGTGGCGCGGTAGCGTGGGCGGTGCGGCGTCGGAGGCGCAGGCTGGGGCGTGGGTGCTGGAGCGCAGGGAGGAGAAGAAGAGGGATGGCGATGGAGGAAGGAGAGGGAGTCGGGCGAAGCGAGGAAGAAGAAAGAAAGAAAGGGAAGAAAGGAAAGAAGAAAGAAAGAAAACGAAAACGCAGCGTTTCGCTTTTTTTTTCAAAATTTTTCGCCGGACCGACCTTGCATGTCCGGTCGCAAGGTCGGTCCATTCCAGAAGGGTTTGATTTCGAAATTTTTCAGTCCGACCGACCTTGCAAGTCCGGTCGCAAGGTCGGTCCATTCCAGAATGTTTCGGGTTTGAAAATTTTTTAAGCCCGACCGACCTTGCAAGTCCGGTCGCAAGGTCGGTCGAAGTCAGTAGCTTGGC
Organism: Limonium bicolor; assembly: GCA_023374045.1. Classification (NCBI taxonomy): domain Eukaryota; kingdom Viridiplantae; phylum Streptophyta; class Magnoliopsida; order Caryophyllales; family Plumbaginaceae; genus Limonium; species Limonium bicolor. The sequence continues at coordinate 299,106,517 of CM041779.1, forward strand.
GGGTTTGAAATCTGGGACTCGACCGACCTTGCAAGTTCGGTCCTAAGGTCGGTCGAGACCAGAATTTCACCAAAATGTTTGTTTTCTTGCCCACAACACTTTCATCAATCACAACAGATTCAACAAGCAAAAACACCCAGAACACACAATAAATCAAGCAAAGAATAAGCAAACAACTAACATAACTCGAATGAGAAAATAATGCGAGGTAAAAGTGACAATAGTCCGGGTTGTCTCCCGGAAAGCTGCCCGTCTTTTTAAGGTCTTTGGCTAGACCATAGTGAGGGTTAGAGGGAACCTGGAGGGTCTCTTAAGTAAAGAGCCCGAGCTTCAACCTTTTGGATGTCTCCTCCATGATAATGCTTTAGCCGGGAGCCGTTGACCATGAAAGTCCCCCTTGACGTTCTTCAGCTCATAAGCTCCATAAGGGGTGACCTTTGTGACAGTAAAAGGGCCAGCCCAATGAGACTTTAACTTCCCGGGGAATAACTTCAACCTTGAGTTGTATAGGAGAACCCGGTCACCTTCTTGAAACTCCCGCTTCATAATCATCTTATCATGCCATTTCTTGGCCTTTTCTTTATAGATGCGGTTATTCTCGTAGGCTTCCTCCCGAATCTCTTCTAACTCGGTCAATTGGAACCGTCTCTTGTCACCGGCGCTCTTGAGGTCATAATTGAGGGCCTTCACCGCCCAATATGACTTATGCGCTAGTTCAACCGGCAAATGACAAGCCTTCCCATAGACAAGCCGGAACGGGGACATACCGATTGGAGTTTTGTAGGCGGTCCTATATGCCCACAATGCATCATCAAGCTTAATGGACCAATCTTTCCTTGAGGAGTTGACAGTCTTTTGGAGGATCCATTTAAGCTCTCTGTTGGTGACCTCAGCTTGGCCATTACATTGAGGGTGATAAGGAAGGGCAACCTTGTGTCTCACTCCATATTTACTCATCAGCGCTTCAAATTGTTTTTGCAAAAATGAGACCCGCCATCACTCAATATGGCTCTTGGTACCCCGAACCGGGTGAAAATATTTTCTTCAGAAATTTTATCACAACCTTGGCATCATTAGTCGGGGTTGCAATTGCTTCAACCCACTTGGTCACATAATCGACCGCCACAAGTATAAACAAGTTGGAGCAAGAAGATGGAAAGGGGCCCATGAAATCGATACCCCACAAATCAAACGGCTCAACCTCTATCATTATGTTGAGCGGCATCTCATGCTTTCGAGAAGTGTTCCCAAGCCTCTGACATTGGTCACAGGAGGCAACGAACGAGTGGCAGTCTTTATGAAGGGTTTTCCAGAAAAACCCGGCTTGAAGAATCTTGGCTGCTGTTCGTGCCGGACCGTGGTGTCCTCCGGCTTCACCCGAGTGACAGTGAATCAGAATTTCCTGCACTTCACTCATGGGCACACATCTCCGGATCACCCCATCAGCACAAATTTTGAAAAGGAAAGGGTCTTCCCAGAAATACCTCTTGACGTCGGAAAGAATTTCTTCCTTTGTTGATAGGTCATCTCCGGTGGGACCACTCCCCTTGCCAAATAATTTGCGAAGTCCGCATACCAAGGGTCATCAGCCTCCTTGATCACAAAAATAGTCTCATCCGGAAAGAACTCGTTTATAGGTACACCTTCATCGGGCACTTCCATGCGAGAGAGGTGGTCGGCCACCACATTCTGCACACCCGGTTTATCTCGGATTTCAATCTCAAACTCTTGCAGCAACAAAATCCATCTCAACAACCTCGGCTTGGCGTCCTCCTTAGCAAACAAATATTTTAAGGCGGAGTGGTCCGTATGCACAATCACCTTACTGCCCAAGAGGTAAGAACGGAACTTATCTAATGCAAAGACAACCGCTAGGAGCTCCTTTTCGGTTGTGGCATAGTTTTTCTGAGCATCGTTGAGTGTCTTGCTCGCATAGTAGATAGTTCTTAGAATCTTCTCCCTTTTTTGACATAGGGCTGCCCCCACTGCATAGTCGCTTGCATCACACATTATTTCAAATGGAAGGCCCAATCTGGTGACACAACTATCGGGGGTGAGATGAGGCACTCCTTGAGAGTGTTGAAAGATTTCAGACAGTCTTCATTGAATCAAATTTTGCCTCTTTGGCTAAAAGGTCACACAGAGGTTTGGAGATTTTGGAAAAGTCCTTGATGAACCTTCTGTAGAACCCGGCATGGCCAAGAAAGCTTCTAATGTCTCTAACTGAAGTGGGTGGTGGTAGCTTCTCGATGACTTCGACCTTGGCCCGGTCAACTTCAATCCCTTTGGAGGAGATCTGGTGCCCGAGGACGATCCCTTCTCTCACCATGAAATGGCATTTCTCCCAATTGAGTACTAGATTGGTTTCCTCACATCGGGAGAGAATGGCATCTAAATTCTCTAGGCAAGAGTCGAAGTTGAGCCCAAAGACCGAGAAATCGTCCATGAAAACTTCCATGCTTTTTTCGATAAAGTTGGAGAAGATTGCCATCATACACCTTTGGAACGTTGCGGGAGCATTGCATAACCCGAAGGGCATTCTTCTATATGCGAACGTTCCATAAGGGCATGTGAAGGTGGTCTTCTCTTGATCTTCAGGGGCTATGGGGATTTGGAAGTACCCCGAATAGCCATCAAGAAAGCAATAAAAGTCTTGCCCGGCTAACCTCTCTAGCATTTGGTCGATGAAGGGCAAGGGGAAGTGATCTTTTCTTGTAGCCGTATTCAACTTCCGGTAGTCGATGCACACTCTCCAACCGGTTGTTGTTCTTTGGGGGATCAGCTCACCCTTTTATTTGGCACCACCGTGATTCCACCTTTCTTTGGTACCACTTGGGTTGGACTCACCCATTGACTGTCGGATATGGGGTAGATGATCCCGGAGTCGAGTAGCTTCAGGACCTCTTTTTTAACTACCTCTTTCATATTCGGGTTGAGCCGCCTTTGAGGTTGAACGAGTGGCTTGTAGTTGTCCTCCATGAAGATTCGATGAGTACAGAAATGGGGATTGATACCCTTTATATCGGAGATTGACCAACCAATTGCCCCCTTGTGGTTTCGAAGCACCTTTAACAAACTGTCCTCTTGTTCACCTGTGAGGGAGGAGGAGATAATGACAGGTAGATCACAAGGTTCAGTCAGATAAACATATTTTAAATGAGAAGGTAGAAGTTTCATCTCCACAGTGGGAGGCTTTTCAACCGACGGCAACGGCTTCTGAGCAGCTCGTTCCAATGGTTCAGGTGGTGGATAGCGTGGTCTATAGCCAGAAAATCTGCTGTTCAACTCAGCCACCATTTCAATCATGTCTGGGTGAAATTCCTGTTCAACACAAGCCTCAAACAAAGCTAATTCAAGAGCATCAGTTTTAACAAGAGAGAGAGAGTGATCCTGCACAATTGAATCTACGACATCTATAGCAAAAACAGCCTCAGCCTGTGAGGGTCTCTTCACTACTTTAGACATGTCAAATTCTAATTTATCATCATGAAGTCGCAGAATTATTTTGCCTTTCTCCACATCTATGAGGGCCCTAGCAGTTCTCATGAAAGGTCTGCCCAAAATTAGTGGCACTCTCTGGTCCTCTTCCATGTCTATTACAATGAAATCAGCTGGGAAGCAAATGAACCAACAGTCACTACCAAGTCTTCTACCTTCCCTTTAGGGACAACCAAAGATCTATCCGCTAGTTGCAATTGAATGGGAGTGGGAGTGCATTTACCAATTCCAAGCTTATTAAAAGTTGAGAGAGGCATAAGATTGATACTAGCACCTAAATCACATAACCCACTACCACAGTCAATTTCACCAATATAGCAAGGGACAATAGGTAAACCGGGATCTCCAAGCTTTGGAGGTAGGCTTCTTTGTAGAACCGCCGACACTTCTTCGGTGAGGTGGACGGTTTCTGCTTCCTCCAGCGATCTCTTGTTCGCTATGATGTCCTTCATGAACTTAGCGTAGATCGGCATCTGTTTCAAAGCATCAGAAAAGGAATATTAATTGTTAATTTCTTGAAAATGCTTAGAAACTTCCCAAATTGTTCATCTAAATTTTTCTTTTTGAGTCTATTGGGAAAAGGAAGAGGGGGAAGATGTTTTGCAAGAGTAGTAGAAGTAGAAGGTTCAGGAGACTCCTTCTCCTTGGAAACTTCCTTAGGTGGAGGTGGTGGTTCCTCAACAATCTCTTGCTCTTCTTCTTGAGCTTCATCTTCTTGGGACTTC